>JAUTXW010003702.1:77500-175000 GCA_030620095.1 Kuschelorhynchus macadamiae | reverse complement strand
ATATGGCGAAACAAAATGACGGCCTAATGGAATGTTGTACTGAAAAAAATTGTACTGCTTATCCAATTTTGGTCGACTTCAAGTTTTGCACAAACTTTAAACTTGATACAGAGATAAACTGGTACGAATTCAACATGACGGAACAAATTGGCGATGTGTCAGTGTAAAAAACTACTTATTCAATTTATTTTAAATTATGTCCAAAAATTAAGTGTGGCATAGGTAGAAACTTATATAATTGTGGTAGGAATGCAATATGGTGGAACAAAATGGCGCCCAATAAAAAAATATGTGTTACTAAATGACTATTTATCGAACTAAATTGGGTCACACTACTCTGTTCCTAACAAAGGTAAAGATTCATAACGAGGGAAGATCCGGGTGAAGCAAATTTATCGATTTTTTAAAATATCTTAAAAATCGGATTGCTTTTGGTTAGCACTGGTTAGGCCTTTTTTTTAAGTGCTGTATCTGTATTAACAAGGATTTTTTAACAAAACCCGTCCCGTTAGGTTAGCACCAGGTTTGTCAATAAAACTATCATTAAAGCTGTATTTGTCAATAAAACTAAAATAACAGTTTTATTACATAAACGCCATTTACTATATCAGCTGTTGACCACGTGATCACCCCAGGAAATAGGAGGAACGATTATTGCCGCTTCAAATTTGCACTCGTTTCACCGAGACCCTTGTTAAAAGTTACCCGAAACTTCTCTCGTTATAATTTTTTTACGTTTGTTAGGAATAATGAAATGTGATCCAATTTAGTTCAGTAGCCATTTCGTTCCATCATATTGGATTTCTACCAATATTTTGCCAGTTTCTATCTACCTGGGCATAATTTAAAATAAATTTAATAAATAGTTTTTACATTGACACACACCGCCATTCTGTTACGTCAAGTTAAATTCGTACCAGTTTATCCCATGTTCACATTTAATTTTTCTGCAAAATTTAGAGTCCATTGAACAAGATTTTTCTATGTTGATTTTTTAAAAAATTTGTTTGGCCGTTATTTTGTTTCACCATCTTAAATTCGTACCACAACTTTACTAGTTTATCTCTATATCACACTTAACTCTTGCACAAAAATTGAAATTAATTTAGTCAGTATTCTCGGGCTGAGTTTTAAAATATTTTATTAGGCCATTATTTTTTTTACTGTTTTTGATTCGTATCAAAATATTACCACTTGACTTTTGTGCAAAATTTGAGGTAAATTGGATAATTGGATTTTTTAGTAATAATTTTTTTAACACTGCTCCGCCCTATTGGATTTTTACCAAAATATTCCCAGGTCATTTCCACATGATCCTTAAATTTTGACTAAAATTTGGAGTCAATCTGGTAAATACTGGAATGGATAAAACATATTTTTTGGCATCTAGGGACGCTAAAACGTGAAGATATGTAAAACCTGAGAGGGTAATTTTTTTCACGATTACAAACATTTTATTTTTGCCGCCATTTTCTTTCGCCATCTTGAATTAGTAACACAGTTATACTAATTGATCCCTATACTACAATTAATTATGGAACACAATTTGAAATGAATCTATGAAGTAGTTTTTCAGGGTGAATTTTTAAATACTTTATTATGCTGCCATTATGTTCCGGCGTCGGCTTAAATTCAACAATTTTACCAGTTGATTCCAACATAATACTGGGAGTTTATGCAAACCGTGAGATAAATTAGATAAGTAGTTTTTTAATAACAATTTTTTTAACATTTCGCTAGGTCGCCATTTTGTTTCGCGGTATTGGATTTTTACCAAAATATTACCAGATCATCCCAATATTAATTTTTTATCAAAATTTGATAAAATTTTAATAATAATACTTTGATGTTTGAGCAAAACTTGAGATTAATAAGTAGTTTTTTTAATATTTCACTAGGTCGCCAGTTTGTTCCGTCAACTTCGATTCGTACCAAAATTTTACCAGTTGATTCGAACATAATACTTTGATGTTTGAGCAAAACTTGAGATTAATAAGTAGTTTTTTAATATTTCACTAGGTCACCATTTTGTTTCGCTATACTGGATTTTTACCAAAATATTACCAAGTCTTCCCAACATGACCCTTAATTTTTTATTAATATTTGAAGGCAATCGGGTAGGTAATCTTTAAGCTATGCCGCAAACTGACAGACAGACAGACCGACGGAATTGATAAAACATATTTTTTGGCATCTTGGGTCGCTAAAATGTGAAGATATATTTTAAACCTGAGAGGGTGATTTTTGTTCACGATTACAAACATTTTATTTGGCCGATATTTTGTTCGACCTTCTTGAATTAGTACCACAATTTTACTTGATCCCTATACCACAATTAGTTATGACACAGAATTTGAAATCAGTCCATTAAGCAGTTTTTTTCAGACTGAATTTTTAATTATTTTATTAAGCCGCCATGTTGGATTCGTACTAAAATGTTACCAGTTCATTCGAACATAATACTTGATTTTGTGCAAAATTTAAGATAAATTGAATAAGCAGTTTTTTAATATGGTAGTGAAATGTCAAAAAAACATTTCACTAGGCCGCCATTTTGTTTGGCAATATTGGATTTTTACCAAAATGTTATCAGGTCATTCCCATATGAACCTTAATTTTTGACCAAAATTTGAAGTCAATCGAGGAAGTAATTTTTTTCGCTATGCCGCGAACAGACTGTCTGACGGAACTGAGAAAAAAATTTGACCCTGAAACGTGAAGATCTGAAAATATGTCGAAGGGTAGTTTTTCACGATTATAATACGTCCCTTTTACGAGGGAAGTAAAAGTTCAAGAAACAAATGGTCTGTTTCATTATATTTAATTAATATTATATTAACCAAAATGTTATTAAAATGTTGCATTTAATCTTTTATTGTGGCACACGCCAATTTTACTCAGAATGCTCCATTGTTTACAGACTTCACACAAACCGTTTTTATTGAAGCCAATTAAAATAGTTCAATAAAAATTTAAGCTCTTTTGTGAGGTAAAGTCAATTATAGTGTTTTGTTTTGTAACGGTAATGCCGAATTTATTGAAAATGCCAATATTGGAATGCAGTAAAATTAATTACACTTCATTTGGTGGTTAGATGTCGGTAAAACCAGCTGACGTTAAACTACAGCATTAAATACGAGACATTTCCTAGAAATTGCTCTCCTACGAAGCACATTTGGATGTTGTAATTAAATGTTATTTTAGAAATATTTCCTTTCGGCTGAAATCTAACAGTCAATGCATTTAGAAATTACAAGAAATATGCTGAGTATACTTAATTAATTTTTTTATTGTATTCTTGGAATATGTGATCAAACATCATTTAAAAACCACTATATTAATAATATTAAAAAACAAAAACAGTAATTTATGAGAATAATTAAGAGTAATGTATGGCCAATTTTATTATACAGTAAGCTGTTAAGTATTAAATGGTTTTTGTTATAGATTTCGTCGATTTGTAGATAAAAATATTTAATTATTTTTTATTTATTTGTTTTTTATTTATTTATTTACACTACCTCACAGGGCAATAGCCCTAACTATTGGGCAGGATACACAGCGAATATTAAGTTATACAGAAAAAAAATATATCCAGCAGTATTAATTATCAAATATCTAACATATATAATTATAAATAATTAAAACTAACAGATTTAATTTTTTTACAGTTGCAATGGAAAATATCCAAATAATCCTTCAAGCGATTATGAAATGAACGCATATTATGCTGTGGTGAGAATTTTAAAAAGTTCGTTCTAGGTTTTGGTAGATAAAATAATGGTGATGACCGAGTCTAGCGAGTTCTTGAAAGGTAACCTGAGATAATAGATTAGGGGCAGAAATTTTATTATTTACTAACTTGTACAAAAAGGTGAGTAGAAAGTATTGCCTTCTTTTTTCAAGGGTGTACCATTTAAATCTTAAAAGTAGACTTTGTCGGGAAGTATCAAAACGTGGATAAGATCCATCAATTTAAATACAAATTATTTCATTTTAAACTTATTTTGTTTGTGGAAAAAAAATAATAAAGCGGGGTGATGTAAGTCGATGGATTTCATTGACGCAACAGAATATTACAGTGCAAAAGAACTAAATCAAGAAGCCTAATATTACAATTTTCAATCATACGTAATTGCTTAAAATTATAGGCATTTTGGAATTTATTAACGGCTTACAATTGAGTTACACACGATATCGCTTATATGCATATTTGTACGGTATTCCGGAATATTAAAACCACCTAAAAATATAATATCTAAATCGATATTTAAACCAGGCAAGGCAATAAATGCAGCTTAAACAACCATTTGCAAATGACGTCACTGTTGCTATTTGCTGTCTTGGCAACGTTGGGACCTGGCCAAGGTTTAAGTTTTGCTGTTACTGTTTGCGTGACGTTCGTTGATGGGCAATTTCGAACAAAATCATCAATACATTGCTGTCAAATATTTAAACTATTTTGTTCTTGATTGGCCCTAGGCCTTTATCCAATCTCGTACCCCATAGGAGGTTTTTTAAATAAACTATTGCAAACAACGTTTATTACAAACATTTTTTACACAATTTCAAGCGATTTAGTGACGAATATAATTTAAGATATGTATTTTTAAGCACAAAACATGTAAGAATAAGGACAAACCAATTTACAAAAATATTAAGTGTCAGAAAACAAAAACAGGTCATATTGGTTTTACATAGACAGTAATTGTCACCTTAATACAAATGTACTCTTTTTGACCCAGTCGAACAATGAGATTGTGATAAAAATTCAGTTTTTCACAACATCATTGCACATTTCAGGCTGTAAGCTCAATTCACCGACGAAAGGAAATCAAGAGGTGCTTGGCAACGTACACAGTATTTGAGACTTGAAAACCACTAATTCAAATCACCAAAGGGTCAAAACGACTTTCGCGTCTGTGAATATGGGTTAAGCACTCTTAAAAAAACCAATGTGAAACATATAATAGGAAAATACATAAAAAAAACAACACAAGTACCTTACAATCTAAAACTAGTCAGAAACTAAGTAGTCAAGTATCTGGACGGCCCACTGTCAGGAAAATTAGGAAGCAGGCTAATGTTTTTTATTTGCAGCTCTTTAAGAGTTCTTCTGTTATATAAGATATACCGGTGGTCTTATGTAAAGTAACGAAGTTATTAATGGTTGAATTTGAGAAAACTATAGCACTGATTTCTATACAGACATTTCTATTTGAAAAAAATCGTTATTTTCAAACAAATTAAATTATATCAAAAACCTTTTAAACTACTTATAGATAACATGAATAATATAAAATAAAATACTTCCCTTATTCCTCTAAATAATTTTAAATTGTAGGTATCCGCATATATTCTGTCAGTTACATTTAAAAAAGAAACAGACTGGTGGGGGACGCCCCACTCTGTATAAATGTCGACGCCAGACAATTTCAAGAGTTCACCACTGCTTGCTATATTTGAACTTTTCCGGGTCAGAAAGAGTACGAAATATGGAAAGATTCGACACCCAGCTACTTCAATAGTGATGTGTTTGGTACTGTTGAAGGGTTACTGCGTGCTGGTTTTTACGATTTAAATGAAGGGGGTTTTAAACTTTTATATAATAATAATTTAGTGTGTCCCACTTGGCTCAAAAGTGAAAAAATGTAATCAGGCCGGGTTACAACGAAAAAAAAAATTGTTAACTTTCCTTTACCCGTAACTTCTCTGGTTATGAATATTTCTCTTTACTAAGAATAGTGAAGAGTGGTCCCATTTTCTTACATCATGTTGAATTCGTATCAATTTATCACATTTAATCTTTTTGCACAATTGAATAAGATTTTTTTTACGTTAATTTTTTTAAAATTGTATTTGGCCGCCATTTTGAATTCATCATCAACTTTACCATTTTACCTCTATATCACACTTAACGCTTGCACAAAATTTGAAATTAACCTAATAAGTAGTTTTTTCTGGCTGATTTTTTTTAAATATAGAATCAAAATAGTTCATTCCTATGTAACACTTGATTTTTTGCAAAATTTCAGGCAAACTGGATAATTAGCCACAAAACGGAAACAGAGAAACAACTACTCCGCTGAGTAATACCTTGACCGGGATTAAATTACACCGTTGACTCCTGACTTTCCTTGGGAGCAATAATATTGTAATGATAGCATTTCTTTTATTATTTACTAATATTAACGGTACCTAAACAATTAGCATTATTCATATGTCCCATCTTGAACAAATATATATTTTTATAAATCATTTTTATCTTTATACAACTCTGTAATTCTTGTTTGGGAATTCCTACTTAAAGAAAGACACAAGCATCTTAAATTCATTTTAATATATGCTTTTTGTACATTCTATCTTAAACTTACAAATACCTTGTATGTTTTTTAAACTGTTAGGAATTTTATTAGATTATGGATTTTTACCAAAATATTACCAGGAACATCCCCATATGAACCTTAATTTGTAACTAAAATTTGAAGTCAATCTGATAAATAGTTTTTAAGCTATGGCGCGAACTGGCAGACAGAGAGATAAACCGAAAGACGGACCGACGGAATTGATAAAACATAATTTTTGGCATCTAAGATATTACAGACAATTTATTTGGCCGCCATATTGACATGAAACTCTAGTTCATCTCGATACTACAATTAGTTATGGCACACAATTTGAAATCAGTTCATTAAATAGTTTTTTCAGGGTGAATTTTTAAATATTTTGTTAAGCCGCTATTTGTTCCGCCATCTTGGATTCATACCAAAATTACCAGTTGATTCCATAATACTCGATTTTTGAAAAAAATTTGATCTAATGTAATAAGTAGTTTTTTATTAATTATTTTTTTAACATTTCACTAGGCCGCCATTCTGTTTTGCCATATTGGATTTCTTCTGGTAGAAAGGTGGGGATTTTCTTTTAAACTGATAAAAAACATTCAGAGCCTTACCACCATCTGTTGCGTTTTTAGGTTTGCGTTTTAGGTCTGCCAGAACGTACAGCATCTTTTACCCTTCTAGTTTCACAAAATGTTTTGTTAATTTTACTTAGGGTAGATTTACTTATTAGATTTCTGTTAGGATATTTGGTATTAAAAATGGTACAAATATCTTGCAGGTTTCGCATTCTATCCCCTTAACCCAGTATAATTAAAAATTCAATTCTTCCGGTCTCAGTAAAACGGTCCATTTTTCTAAATCAACGAAATTTGCATTGTCAAACATATCAGGTAACCTTTGGTATACAGTTATTTTGATAAAAGGAAATACATTAAATTATGGATATTAGATCCTTATTTTCGCAAAAACTGTTGACTTTCATAAAAAGTGCTCTTAATAAAGAGTATTGAGTATTTTACGCAGATTTGAAAAAAGTAATATAATATAGGGTGTTCCAATAAAAAAAATAATTTTTCTTTTATAACAGAAAAATGATAAACTTGGCAACAATGCGGAACTCCAATCGATCTAGCATAATTTCATACCTAAGTGTACATATTTTCATTAAATTCAGGTCAGTGGTACCTGAGATATTTCGCCGTTTCCTTACTTTTGTTACACGCTGTATGTATTTATGCGTCGTGCTGTCGGTTTTATTTAATGCAAACTTATAAGAACGAATGTGTATCAAGACCCACGCATAATCGAGGCAATTATCTAAAAGACTAAAGACGTTAATAACTAATCGTAATAAACACCTATTTCTAGAAGAAGCTCATAATAATAATCGCTTTTTTTATATTGACAATATTAACACCGGAGAACAATATCTAAAAGCGATAATTCTATGGATTGGCGCTGGTATATAATATGTACGAAACATTGTTATTTTCTACGGAATATTTCTTGGTCTTTTTAGTATACCTCGTAAATTAAGTGAGATTTTGCCAAAGGAAATTAAAGTACTGATTTTAGACGAAAAGCTGGTACTAACAAAGCCGCTTCTGGGTGAACATTAAAAGATATTTAAGCTAACTTTTGCATGTTAAGTTAAGGCAACAAGAAACGTTGATAACCTTTCAAAACCACCTCCGTTGATGAAATTAATTCTCTTCTTAATATTTGAAATTATCTTTGTATTTTACTGGAACGTTTTCTTTTGATCTAGGAAAAGGTAACGTATTCTAATTATTTGAACCAATTTAATTTCTAACTACCTTCTAGCAAAGGTAATTTACTAAACTTGCTTTACTAATGTTCTTTTGGTTGTCTGCCCCTAAGGCCAAATGTTTTTCTTGATTGTTAGGAGAACAAGTAGACATAAGCCCTTTGACCTTTGACTCATCTTTAAACGTAATAAAGACGCTAGATTAAATATGGAAAATTCCTCTCTCAGTAGAATATATTTATTATTAATATCATAAAATAAACTGCTTGTTTTTTTGACACGATGCGCCTGTAATATATTATCTTTATTTAAATTAACTTTTCGGATCATAAAAGTGTTGGATTCCTATCAATATTTTACTAGTTTCGTTCTACCTATGCCACACTTGACTTTTGGGCATAATTTAAAATAAATCCAATAAGAAGTTTTTAAATTGACACATTCCACACCAGTTATCCCATTCTCACATTTAATTTTTCTGCAAAATTTAAATACAATTGAACAAGATTTTTTACGTTGATTTTTAAAAAAAATTATTTGGCCGCCATTTTGTTTCGCCATCTTAAATTCGTACCACAGCTTTACCAGTGTATCTCTATATCACACTTAATTCAAGTAGAAAAATTGAAATTAATTTAATAAGTTACATTTTCAGGTTTTGCTATCTCGGATTCATATCAAAATTCTTTGTAGCACTTAATTTTTGTGCGAAATTTGAGGTAAATTGGATAATTAGTTATTTTAGTAATCACTGTTTTAACAAAGTTCTTGTATATTGGATTTTTCTAAAAATATTACCAGGTTATCCCCATATGACCCTCAATTTTTTACTAAACGTTGAAGTCAATCTGGTAAGTAGTTTTTAAGCTATGCCTGACAGACAGACAGACCGACAGAAATGATAAAACATATTTTTTCACATCCATGGGCTAAAACGTGAAGATATGTAAAACCTGAGAGGGTGATTTTTTTCCCAATTACAAACTTTTTATTTGGACGCCATTTTGAATTAGTAAAACAGTTTTACTAGTTGATTCGTATACCACAATTAGTTATGGCCCACAATTTGAAATCAATCCACTAAGTAGTTTTTTCAAGCTGAATTTTTAAATATTTTATTATGCCGCCATTTTGTTTCGCCATCTTGGATTCGTACCAAAATTTTACGATTCCAACATACTACTTGACGTTTGTGCAAAATTTGAGATAAATTGGATAAGTAATTTTTTAATAATAATCTTTTCACCATGCCATATTGTTTCGCCATATTGGATTTTTACCAAAATGTTACTAGGTCACCTTCATATGGCTCTTAATTGTTGACCGACATTTGAAGTCAATCCGGCAAATAGTTTTTTAGTTATGCCGAACAGACAGACAGACAGACCGACGGAATTGTATGGCATCTGGGGAGCCTGAAACGTGAAGATCTGAAAAAATCTTGTCGGGTGATTTTTTCACGATTACAATTTATAATTAGTTATTTATTTCTATTATTAATGGAAAACTTTAGGAAAATAGTTTTAAAACGGGATCTTTTAACTTGTACAGAGAGTCCCAAAATATTATTTGATCTAAGTAAGACCACATGTTAAAACTGTCAAACATTTGTTTAAGTGCGTTAAAGGTTTTATTTTGAAATACATGCCAATGTTACTATAAGGTACAGAGTTTCCCAAATTCTATGCTATAAATTACGTCGAAGCTGGAATTAGGTACTGTGTGACCAGTAAAATCCTCATTTTATGAGATTTTTTGTTAATAATTGACCTTAGTAGAATTTGAGCTAGCAGAAAGTGTTTGCTTATAAAATAACGCAAAATGACAACAAAAAAGCTGGTCATGTGATGTATTTTACTTGTCAAAATTTACACTTTTTTTAAAAAATAGCGGTAAACTGCCTTTTTTCTCAAAATTTCGAAAAATGGTAATGAGAAAACTTGATTTTTTTGGATGTTATACATATATGCTAAATTGTAACTCAGTCTGTCTTTTTTTTTTAACTTAAATGCCTTTTCACTTAGGTAACGGAAATTTTTTTGGACCAAGTATATGTTTAAAAATCGTTTGAATATCTTAATTACATCACTTTAAATATATATCCAATCCTGAGGATAAATGCCAATATATGAGAAACGTAGCATCTGAGTCATATACTATTATACAGAGTGGCCCATCGAAAACGTAAAAGAAGGTATAACTGCCAGGAATAGATCTTGTCGAAAAAAACCTGAAACAAGGACAACTTTTGACGCAAAAACCGTAGCCCAAACGTCATCCCCTAAATTCAGATACACTCATTCATTGATCCAGCTTAGCACTGCATATTATTTAACATCGCTGTATAATAACACGTCTTATACAATATACATTGGTAACATAATACTTTTTCTGACAGAATGATGAACGCGTTATTTAACGCATATATTCTTCAATATAACATCGAGAAAACAGTTAAAAATTGAGTAATTCCTTCATTTTTAACATTTTTTCAATATGCTTCCTATAAATCCACTCCGGTAGCATCCTAAATATTCCCTGAAAATTTCATTCAAATTGCTCAAATCATCCCGGAGTAATCGATATACAGGGTTTTCCGTATATTTAGACAGCGTCTACCGCATTTATTATAAAAGATAGAAAAAAAATCTTAAATATAAAATTTATTGAAATCATCCTGAACCGCCAGGATTTGTTACCAGCAAAAACAAATAAACATCGAAAATTAACGAAATGTGAACACCCTGTATATGTCCGTCAAATGAGTGTTTTCTTGCTATTTATAAATATACTAAATTTGATATATTTATCTCTAAGAGAGACGGAAAACGCTCTATCAGTGGAATCGGTAGGAATCCAATAGACTCGCGGTAACTCTCGATAACATGGACTGCAAAATATTTACATGTACACTCTGGAATGCGAACAGCATACACCTTCGGTAATGTGAACTGCTTCAGAAATCTAAGATTTTGATTTGCTTCGACTTGCAAAAACGAGAAAAAATAAGAACGTGTGATAAATCTTCACTATGTGAGAGTGATGAAGTGCATTGCGTTTTTTCAAAATTGCCAAAAATAAAAAGAAGTATTTAACTCTTTACGAGAATTCTAAAATAATAGAAGAGCTTAGAAATGTACATGTAAATGTAATATACATTTAAAAAGATCGCATGTTTATTTTCAATTTTCCTCTTGATAGTGTGAACATCTCGCATACATGAACAAGCCTGTAACTTTTTGTGATCATATTAACGCGAGTATACTGTACCTATATTGCCTCATATTGCAGGGTTTTTCTCTTGGGTATCTTTAGAGATAAAGGTATCAAACCTGGTATATTTATAATCAGCAAGAAGAGATCCATTTGACGAATATATATTATATATTATTAGGATGTTTCATTCAAAATAACAAAGTTGATACTCATTTCGTTAATTTGCGATGTTCCTTTGTTTTTTTTTTTTGGTAACGAATCCTGGTAGTTCAGGGGAATCCCCGCAAATTTGTATTTAAGATTGTTGTTCTATCTCTTAAAATTATTAACGTGGTAAACGCTGTCTAAATATACGAAAAAAATCCTGTACACACATAAACAAACATAGGGTCAAATTAATAACATCATTATTTTTTGTAGTCGGTTAAAAATAGTATTCCAGGACGGAGCACCTCCATATTTCTCAAGTATTGTGCGTGATTATTTAAACGGAAAATTTCCTGATCGGTGGATACGACGAAGGAGTGCAATTGAGTGGCCTCCGCGCTCGCCCGATTTAAGTCCTCTGGATTTCGCTTAAGAGGGTGAAATTTAGGCTATGGTTTTTGCATCAAAAGTTGTCCCCCTGACAACTAATCTTGACGCATTTTAGGTTGTTTCGACAAGATCTTTTCCTGGCAGTTATGGCCTTCGGAAAACACATAAACCTAATTTAAGATTAAGACCTGTGGTTAGCTGTATCAATTCACCCCCTATAACCTAGCTACTTTTATTTTAAGTCAAAGTACCACATGAATACAATATAATAAACTCTTTTGAATTCGTTGAATTTACAAATAGCATTCAAATAGCTCCAGATTACGTTCTATTGATGTCGTTTCACTGTTTACCAATATCCCTAAGAAACTTGTTTTAGACATAATAAAAAATACGTGGCGCTTCATAGAAGCGTATACCTACAACTATCTCCCGAGAGTATTTCTATAAGATTAATGAATACCTATTTAGCTCTAGTTATCTCTCTTTTAACGGCGAAATTGGATGGCTCAGCAATGGGTAACCCAGCTAGTCCAGTGTTAGCTAATTCAATTATGAACTTTGCTTATCACGGAAGTAAAAAAATGTCTTCCATTTACACTAGGGTTTATAAAACTTTATGCAGATGATACAATCTTGGCTTGTCCCAATGACAAAGTACAGTACCTATATTCAACAGCTATCATCCTAGAATCAAATTTACCACGAAACAGGAGGTTTAAGGAAAAATTTCATTTCTTAATACCTTGATAATAAGGACCAGAAAGCACCTTGAAAACTGACTGTTTTGTAAAGCCGTCAGCCTCAGGGCGCATTCTTAACTATTATTCTTCGCAGGCTACTATTCATAAAATTGGCACAATTAAAAATCTTCTTTAATAATATCTTATAAACTAAAAAAAAAACGAGAAAAAATTAGACATCTTACACTGAATTCAGTGTTCCGATCTCGTAAAGTGAAGATCCCTGAAGATGCCTCGTGCATTCGAAGGCCAGACGTCGGAAAGTTATTCCATTTTGACACGGTCTAATCCCAAGAACCATGATTTCTTAATTGACCACAGCCGTGAAAGCTGTCGTTCTATGTTTACTAATCTCTGTTTTTTTTTTATATTTTCTAATATTTTTTGTATTTTTAAATTTATATTTTACTGTTATTCCATATGTCTCTAGTAACTATAAGGGAAAAGAAAAACAATTATATTCTTGTTTTCTCTTGTTCAGCCTTGAAAAAGACCAAATATAGGGTCGACACGCCGGCAACTTCATAGTTATCGAAAATCAAATTTTAAAAGCTTATGTGTTTTCGATGGGTCATCCTGTACGTTGTTGGGCTTGTCTTTAAAATCTACTAAAATATCTAAACAAACAGGGTGTTCACACCTAGTCAGAGTAATATAAACCCACTGTCACACAATTCAAATTTAATCAAGAAGCTTTTGCCTTTAACTTTTTTTTGTACGCCATACAACTTCTGAGATAATGTAGTAGAATACGTCGTGTTACGTGGGACAACCTGTTCACAGCCAATATTATACATTCGATTCCTGTAATTTGATAAACCGACGTTTTTATTTTTGTTCAAAATATTTCGATTTTATCCAATATGCGGCAGCAATTGCATTTCGCTTCGTTCGAAACTGTCTCACGGAAGCCTTTTAGAAACTGTGAGAAGTTCAAACCGCATGTGATCCATATGGGTTAAAACTTTTAGCTGAAAATAAATCAATATGACGCTAAACCTTTAAGCAGAGGTATATATTCCCTAGCACCCATTACCTTTTGCAGGCTTGAATAAGCTTTCGATATTAATTTTTAAAACTAAACCTTCGTTTGTTTAGTATGCATTTTAAGTGTCTTTTAAGTGCATCCTGACAGCGTATATCAGACTCATTAAGTTTTAAAACTATTTCCAGGATTCGGAACATAAAATTTTATGAGCACATTCAAAAGATTTCAAATAATATAGGCAATTCTTTATACCGTTTAATACATACATAAAAGGCCAAAGCCAAGAAGTATTCAAAATGTTGTGCTTTGGTGTATCACTTTTTATTACATAAATGTATTTTTTAAAATTTTGAAATCAATTCTTTTCTATTATTTAATGTTTTTCTCTTACGATCGGCGCACTGAAGAGTCCCGATAGGATGAAAGTATTTGTACAATTACTATGCGTCTATAAAAACTTAAGGGAAATGATATAATTTCTTATGCTTGCTTAAATAATATTGTTTATATTATGTATCGAAACATTCCGTAGACAGACTAGTCTACATGTTGAGGTATGTAATTATATTTAATATTTGCTTCAATTAATTTAAAGTTAAATATTTTTATTCAGATGCGAAAAAGCCAAAAAAGATTTTTGTTTGTCAATCTATACGCAACAAATAATCTGAAGACATTTAAAAATCTCATATCATATTATGATACAACAACCTAACAAGGAACTGTAACAGAAAATTTAGATTTTCATTTAGATTGCTTACGAAAAAAAAACTTAACTAAACCTATTTTTATTCAGATCTGTTTGTTGCCAAATTTTCAGAAAATGATTTTTATTATCAAAACTCCAGTTCATTGGGTTTAGTATATATTAGACAAAAAACTTCCAAATTGTTATGGAGAAACCAAAAATGTAATAATTTACAGGGTATTCCATTTTAAATTACCCGCAACTTTCCTCGTTATGAATCTTTTATTTTTTTTTTTCGTAATAGTGAAGTATGACTCAATTTAGTTCAGTACATAGCCATTTATAGTGTCTTTTCAAACATTTTTATTAGGTGCTATTTTATTCCATTATATTGGATTCCTACCAATATTTTACCAGTTTCTATCTACGCCACACTTGATTTTTGAGCTTACTTTTAAATGAATTCAATTAGTATTTTTTACATTAACACACACCACCATCTTGTTACGTCATGCTGAATTTGTTCCAATTTATCTCTATATCACCTTTAAATTTTCTGCAAAATCTAAAGTTAATTGAATAGATTTATTTTACGTTGATTTTTTAAAAATTTCGCCTGGGCGCTATTTGGTTCCGCTATCCTGAATTCGTACCACAACTTTACCAGTTTATCTCTATATCACACTTAATACTTGCACACAATTTGAAGTTAATCTAATATGTAGTGTTTTCAGACTGTTTTTTAAATATTTTATTAGGCCCCCATTTTGTTTTCATACCAAAATGTTACCAGTTCATTCCTAAATAACACTTGATTTTCGTCCAAAATTTGAGGTGGATAATTAGTTTTTCAGTAATGATTTTTTTAACGCTTTACTAGGCCGTCATCTTATTTCGGCGGATTGGATTTTTACCAAAATATTACCAGGTCATTAACACATGACCCTTAATTTTTGACCAAAATTTGAAGTCAATCTGATAAGTAGTTTTTAAGCTATGCCGGCATTTTGTTCCCCTATTTTGAATTAGTGCTACAGTTTTACTAGTTCATCTGTATACTACAATTATTTATGCCACACAATTTGAAATGGGTCCAATAAGTAGTTTTTTAGGCTGAATTTTTAAATATTTTACTAAGCCGTCATTTTATTCTGCCATCTTGGATTTGTACCAAAGTTTTTCGGTTGATTCCTACATAATACTTGATTTTTGTACAAATTTTGGGATAAATTGGATAACTAATTTTAAGTAACAATTTTTTTAACTTTCACTAGGGTGCCATTTTCTTTTGCCACATCGGATTTTTACCGAAATATTACCAGGTCATCTCCATATGAACCTTAATTTGTGACCAAAATCAAAGGGGTGAGTAGTTTTTTAGCTATGCCGCGAACAGACAGACCGACAGTCAGACAGACAGACGGAATTGAGAGAACACGTTTTTCAACATCTAGGGACCCTGAAACGTAAAGATTTGAAAAATCTCGGAGGGTGATTTTTTCACGATAACAATACCCATTTACGAAGGAAAATAAAAACCGAAGTTCATATCTAGTTTAACGTGATCTGGCAACCCTGTCTTATCAAAAATATTTTTAAAATGAGGTTCCTGGTGCCCTATGGTCCCAATCCAAATTTCAAATGGCTATCGTTGTTCGATCTCGAGAAACTTCTAATAGGCCACTTTATTTGGGGTACCCTGTATAGTAGAGCGTTATACTCAATCTTTTTTTTCTGTAACTAGGCGACCTAAATAAAAAGCCGTTTCAGTATTTTAGTTCAAAGTTTTGAAAAATACCTTCTTATTTTGAAATGCTTGTTTGAATGCGATTTTAAAATAAGAAAGTGTGCTATCAAAAAAAAATAGTGAACGAAAAAAAACCGTAAGTATTACATAGATACAGGGTGATAATTAGAAACCCAATTTTTATTAAAATCTTAATTTTGTTTACATTGCGACAATTAATACGTTTTTTACTTTTAGACTACTGATCTCTATAAAATCCGCAAAAGAGAAAAATAAAGTTTTCATGAAAATGGCGGTACCACGAAATTTTCGAAAAAAATGCACTGTTTTATGTACCAATCTGTAGCTATGAACTGAAATCAATAATTTGAATATCCAACCCGTGCCGGATTACCCATTAGGCACAGTAAGCACTGGCTTAGGGGCCCTTTCGAATTAGGTGACCCTTAATAAGTGGCGGAACACCACAAAGGCACATACTTTACTTTGTTCTGAAAGTGCGGATCTTTTTTTGAGAGAGATTTACTTTACTTTAAAAATTATTACTTACTCTAAAAATGAGGACGGATATATTTGAGTTTAAAAATAGGCCAAAAATATCGTTTAGGCGTTTCGAAGTTCCAGCAACTTATTCAGTCATAAAATATGCACACAAAAGAGTATTTACGTTACGATTGAAGTATGCCAAATTTCAAATTTGGTTGTGTCTGTATTAGGAGTCTATTAAGTAAAGCTGCATTTTGACCACATGGGAAATATATGACAGCATTGGCCATATTATTTACACATTAATTACATTGTTATGTGGCCGCAAATTGCAAACGCATTTTTATTTCCGTCTATACGACATACATATATATTTGCGAAATATTCTATTTATGGATAGTTTTTTTACTATTAGTCGGAGGTATTGTATAAAAGATATTTATAACAAATATTTAAAATATTCCACTTTTCAGCAATTAGAACCTTAGGGAAATATATTCCGATTTTCATAACTTTTCAATAACCAGCTAGAGAAACAATGCGGATTGGTTTAAATATATTAGTTATGCACCTTTAAATTCTACATTAATCCAACAGGCATTTTAAAAAAATGTCAGTAACGTACGTAGTATTATAAACTTTTCAAATCTTGCCCGAGATGTTGATACTGGTTGAATTCCTAAATAGGCACTTAGTTTTTGCTAAAGAGTGAGGCAAATGTCAAGCTATGTAGGATACATACACAGGACGAAACAGCATGACCAATTATTTCCTTTTAAGACACGGTCAGTGTTAGATGGAGCAATTCCAGTCGTGCTAATAACTTTGTAAAATTATTTCACATATTAAATATTTGTACAAGGTTCACCGAAATATACTTCCCATGTGCCTAAGTATTATTCTACATGGTAAGTATTTTCCGTATATTAAATCATATGTTTTCTATACATTTTCACATGCACGTTGTTAAGAATTTTAAACTTTTATTTTAGGCAAAGACTTATTTATACTTCGAATAGATAGTCCGACACACAGTGCCACATCAATACCTCGTAGCGATAATTGTAATATTAGCTAGGAGTCAAATTTGGTGCATTGTGGCCAGTAGGGCGATGTAGGTCTACTTATTTAGAAATGTTTCTATACCTATTTCAAAGTCTCTTACTCAGCAAAAGGCAATACAAAATTATGTTTTCAAGAGATAAGTATAATTGCTAATTATTTTACCATACGTTTCAAACGTGTTTTTTGTGAATAATTTCATTATTATCCCAAATACTAAAATGAATATTCTGCCTTTGATTTAATTTAGACTATTTTATTTAAATTTAACTTTAATTTATAATTTATACTATCTGGCCCAGAAGACCTTGCCCTGCCTTTTCCGTTAGATGGCGCGATAAGTTTCCAGTGGAATTATAATAATAATAATAATATGAGGCGCATTCACCACATCGTCCAGAAATGTTATTGAAGAGAAACATTGATTTTATAGGAAAAATACGTAATAAAACAATACAAAAAATAGTGTTGAAACGTCTCGGTAACCACACGATCATTTCAAAACAAAAATCATGTAAATTGGTGCAGTACAACTCTCTCACGAACTTGCTGAAAAATCTGGCTTAGTGTTTTAAATATATAGATTATATATTATTTTAGTATATTGTTGTTGCCATTATAAGATTTTCTGCTATTGCACCATACCTCATAAACTACAGAGGAAGCCAGAAATTGAGGGCCAAATGTAATATAATTTAAATCTAATAATTTTTGCATACATGTGTACATATTAGGTATTGTAGTTAGAAAAATAAATTATACATGATTGGTCATAAAGTCATATATCTCATATAATATACAATGAATTCCATTTAAAAAATGAAACTTTGCCTTGTCGTGACTTTATAGCCATGGCTGTATATTTATTTTGTATTTACTCCTATAGATTTTCCAGAATCCTACAAACAAGTCTTTTGCTAGTTCTCTTACTTTTAGAAATAATCGACACGTTAAAATAATGGCATGCTACATCGATAAAACAAGAGTTTGAATTAATAACTTGACTTGAAAATAGGGCTTCAGATGCATATTATGTTGTCATTTTTGACAGATTAACAACTGTCAATTCTAAATGTAAAGAAATGTATGTCTAAAATATTATGGTAGGAAGCAAATTCCTAAACAAATACGTTTCAAGTACCGTTTAAAAATTAGCCTCGACAACTGTCAAATATTTTTATTAAAAACATCAAATATTCTATTTATCATCGAAACACCAAAATCGATATTTAAAAATATTTAGACATTTTAAAAATTAGACTAAAAATATTTTGACAACCTTTATAAATTATATATTTTTTTCTAAATCGCTATCATGCCATCTAATAATGAAATCTCAAATCAATATGCAAGCCATATACAATAAAATATTTGTTTTATCATTTTTAAAAATGTAGTTGCTAAAATAAAAAAATATCTTCACCTAATCTAAAATTTTAATTTTGCTTTTATAAAGCTGTTTCATCTCCTTAGAGTGAACCCATTATATACAAAAAAATTTCGCCGTTTCTCAAAATATTAAGTATATATTGCATGTAAGCAAAAATTGTATTAATTTTTTTTTTAAATATAGGTAAACCACAAACTACGTCAATGACTTCCACAATTTTTCCATGTCAAAAAAATTATCTTAACTATCTGATTTCAGTTGTTTTGTTATTGGTTTGTGCGTTCTCAAAATACTTTTTTTTACGTTATTATACCCCTTAAAAATACCGAAGATCTACGCCCATGGCTCACAAAATCTAATTCCCCCGAAACTTTGACCCATACTATTTTTGGTGCAAATTTGGAGCGAATTTGTTTTTCTGTTCTCAAGTCATCGTTCGAGCGAATGTTGTGTTTTATTTTCTAAGTTCTCCAAAACGCCGAAAAAAATATACTATACATTATTTTAATAATACAATATACTATACATTATTTTAATAATACAATATATGGGCTGTTATATGAGAAAGTAAAAATATGATACGTTTATATTTTAAATGGAAAATACATTTTTTAATCGTCTAAAGTTTACGCTAAGAAAACTTTTTGCAGTTCCCAATCCAAATGCCTTAAACAACTAAACTGCTCTCTATACCTACTATCAAAATATTTAGTTTGTAAGGCGCTTTGCAGTATAATTAAAAGCCATATTAAATCCTATCATATCCCATATGTAAAACATCTGAAACCCTTAATGGTCACTGATGATGATTGTCAGTCAGTATAAGCATAATAGCTTGCAACATCTTTAGAAATTACAAAATTGAATCTGTTGAATCCCCCGGTGAGTGGAAGATGCCACCACACTGAACCGGATTGCTTTAACACCCCGTATAATAACACGAAACCATATATAACATACTAAAATCAGCCACACTTTAAATACCCAATACCGCATGGGTATAAAGAAAAAAATAATAATATAATTAATAATAATAAGTCTTGCGTACATCGAAGAAAGCAGTTATTTCAAAAATACTTTACTAGCCGCTACTAAACATCCTGGAAGAAATAAACATGGCTTACCATTACCTAAAAGGGAGAAACCCCTTAATAACTAATACATAAATAGACCTACCTTTAAGTTTCCGTATAATCCGAGAATTGAATATTTTGTATTACAACGACCTTCATTTCGTATATAAAATACTTGCTATAACTTTATTTTGACAGGATTCCTGATATTTCTACACTTTTCGGGATGCAGATTTATTTTCACCACTCCCCAAAGGATTTTAGATAGATAGATCAACAGATATTTGCAAATTTTGAAGACATTTAAGGTTAAAAAGATCGCGACCCTGTCAAACTGCTTATTATGAGATGTCAGTCAAAGAAACACAGCTAGCAGAGCAAAGCCAACTTGAAAAAGTGGTAAATTCAATGGCAAATGGAGAAATACTGCATTTCTACTCGAACCTAGATTTGACCCAATTTTTCGGCCTCGGATAAAAAAAACTAAATCTATGTTTTGAAGTAAGAAGATGGAAATTTTAATATATTTAATCGTGTTTATCCCAGGGGGTACCGATAGGACTTTACGAAGGCCAGAGAAGGACAAACAGAATTCGTCCATGCTACAATTTAAAAATTTCTCAAAATCAACCTTTAACACTGATCGAGTTGGTTTTTACAATAGTCTCTAGAGAAAATGTAGACGTTTATTTGTGTATTTACTTGATCCACCTAGGAACAACCAGTCATATGCTACAGAGCCAAACGTAAAACCATAGCGACATACATGGACAGAACATTGCAACTTTATTTATAAATAGCTCGCCCTGTATAGATCGGAGAGTAATTTTAGCGATGTGGTTTTTGAATGCCTCGGGAGAAATTTGGGATCCCATAAACCAATTCCGCCCCTTGCTACTATTCTTGAAAAAAAAATAGTGAAATATGGATAAATTGAAAAGACGGAAACTGTTTTTTTAAGTGTTTCTGCATTTCCACCGCTGTCTCGTCATTTGAAGTATAGGCATCCTATATTGACTCCTATATTGATCCCCTTTATATTCCCCATTGAACCCTTTTTATCTTGACAAAGTAGTCAGAGTTTCGACTCCGCAAAATGCTTTCAAAGTTACCCCATTTTTTTTAAGTGACATCCCGTGCTCCTATATTGCCCGTTAACGAACTCGTCCGAGATTTTTGGACAAGAAATCCGAAAAAATAAGCTTTACCTCAAAAAAATAACCATAGCGACCTGCATTTTGAATCATCTGGGTTTCTAAAAAGCTGCCCCTATTGGATGCAACTGTCGGCTTATTATAAACGCTAACGAAATCGCATTTTTACCAAAAAACGCCTATTTACACTCTACAATCGGCCCCAGAGAAACGTATTCCCCGACGTACCGTTACTGAGCTAGAGCACTTCAAAGGTCAAAAAACACAAATTTCAAAAATTTCCAGTCCAAAAGAGAAAAAAATCTCGTAAGGTGATTTTTTCACGATGACAAGACTCCTTTTACGAAGGAAAAAATAGTAGGGAAGTAAAAAGCCCTGAAGGCAGAAAATACCAAAGTCACTTGCAATAATTTTCGTAGAGTGTTAAGTTTAACTTTTTTTTTGCTTAAATGTTGCGTGTCTAAAACAAGAATGAGCGTTAGGTAGCAAAGAAAGGTCCTTGAGGTCCGTTAAGTTAAGGGAACTTCTTTTATTAATTTTTAAATTTAGTGTTTTACCTTTGATGTGCTGTGCTTTGATTATAATAGACCGGATACGTAATAGGTCGCAAAGAAATACCCTTGAGGTCGGTTAAGTTTGTCACCTTTTTTTTCACTGTTTGCTAAGCCAACGAAATTCTTCTGAGATATATATATTTTTTATTCAGGTGGCTGTTTCCTCCTCTTAGAACTACCTTGTGTAGTTAAAAACATATACAAAAAAAATAAAAGAAATTTCTAGTGTTGCACTGGTTTTTGAGCGAGCTAAATGATTCTAAAATACATTTTTTTCAATTTTAGGTAACTATTCCATCCTTCTAGGACAATCCTGTATATTTGGAAAAAAATGTTTTTATATACGAAACATAGAAGAAGTATGAGAAGTTTTCATTTTTTTTATCTTGTTTCCGTTTCCAAAGGATTGCCTCATCGTTTTTCGGCTACCCTGTATAGTGGACAACAATTATTTTGAATACTAAAAATAACATAAATTTAACGTGTTTTCTTATATTTCATATATAATAAAAAACAAAGCAACTATCTAAGCCAATGACTTCCACAATTTTTCAATATCAGAACATCTACCCCAACTATGTCAGTAGGTTCTCAAAATATGATCTTCTTACGTCTTTATCCCCCTTAAAAATATCGAAGATCTATTCCCAAGACACCCAAAATGTTCTCATGTTATCGTTTACATTAATTTTGTTTACACAAACACACAAACGTAAAGTCATATTTTTCTAAAAATATGTTTTTCATAATATAGAGACTTTAATACTCTAGAAAATTCAACAAAAATTGCGTTTTTTCATAAAACCAATAGGAAGGCAGATAAACGTCAAAAAAGATTGTTCTCGAACGTTTTTTTTCAGCCGTTTGAGACCTAGTTTTTAGCTGACCTCGAACGAACATCAGAGGGAATTTTTGGATACGTTTTAGAAGCACAGGATTTACGGTTTTCGAAATATCGTCCATCATCAGATCAGCAAACTTTTTTTCCGACCTATGAATCGAGATGTGCTTTTCGATTCTGAACGATTATATCGAACTTTATTTATTCTTAACATTTTTTTCCAAAAAGCGCAAACCAAGCAAAATCACGGCGATTGAAATCGATCCAGCCACACCAAAAAAGTAAATACATTTTTAAAAAAGTTTTCTACAAAAGAGCAAAAAAATTTTGTTTCACTATTGCACTTTTTGATGTAACTGGTAACAAATAACAAAGATATTATATAGATAATAGACATAGACGGATCGATAGCCATTATCAGTTATGGCAGGGAAGACTTAAATATTTAATTAAATCAGATGTGTCACTTAAGGAAAAAAAAACCTTAATATACCTTTAAAACCTCTCAATCCGCACAGTAGTAATCCAGATAAAATGCAAAAATAAAAGTTCGTATTGCTAAAATATAAAATGACGTTAGACTGAATAGGTTAGACTGTACGGATTTATCTGACGCCAACTGTACGACAATGATTTTCTCAAGTTCAGATTTATATGCAATAAATAGAATAAACTGATCATGTCTAAGCTTTTTAAAAATATTATTAGTTTATTTATTAAAACTTAGCTATCTAAAAAATTTAAAATTTGAATTCTGTCTTTAGAGAACCCTATATGAAAAACTAAACTGTGTATTTATTCAAAAGAGCTAAGCTTCATTAAAAAAAAATATTTGCACTTTTAAGGGAGTCTTGTATTCCCCATGTCAATCCTGTATTGTGAAAAAAAAACGTTATATATATATATATATTTTTTTTTGTTAATTATTTTCTTGGGCATAGGTTAACTCATTGAGAAGTAAAACTATAATTTAATCGACGTTTCGCTCATTATAGAGCTTTTTCAAGATATTTTATTTTCTACAATAAAAACATGTATAGTATAGTATTTAAAAGAAAATGTAATGTTTTTTTTTGAGTGATTTTTTGAATAATGTTTTAACCAATTTAAATACTAACTATACATGTTTTTATTGTAGAAAATAAAATATCTTGAAAAAGCTCTATATAATGAGCGAAATGTCGATTAAATTATAGTTTTACTTCTCAATGAGTTAACCTATGCCCAAGAAAATAATTAACAAGATATTTATATATGGTTAAAGAAAAAAAACGAACAAAAAAAAAAAAATATATATATATATATATATATATATATATATATATATATATATATATATATATATATATATATATATATATATATATATATATATATATAGAGAGAGAGAGCGAGAGAGAGATAGTTTGTTGTTAGTTCTTGCGATATAGTCCTCGATTTTGAAAATTACTATTTAATAGTTACGTATTACTAATTTATTTTGACGTTTCGGCCATGACATCGGACCAATACCAGTCAAAATGAGAATTTTTACACAATAATCAAAAATATAACTTACATGGTTAGTCGGAGTTATAGAACATAACAACACACTTATGTACATAAAAACGTAAAAGACCATTGACACATTATTATTTCACTTATTATTTTAAAAGAAATAGAACGAGCTTCTAGTTAAAAACGACGATGGTGGGTCGTTTACGTTTGAATAATTGATGTACCCAAATATTGCAGCAGTGTGAAGGATTATAAAGTTTTTTTCTCTTTGCTGTTTTTGCAGTTTTATTTATTTTGTATTAATAGGTATTTTACCGAGGGTGGATAGAAAGTAGTATGCTGAAATATATAGATGTAGAGTTACTTTATAAGGGTGTGGTATATGTTGCATGGTTCTTTCGTATCTGTTTTTGAGTTTACGGTGTTAGTCTTATAACTATAGAGCATTTCGTAGAACTCCCTAGCTGTATTATTTTTTTATCATACTTGTGCACATTTATTCTGTTTCTTTCAGATATTGGCTAGTTTTTCCAATGTATACCCCTTATCATCACGGCAAAGTTTTTCATATACAGTGTTACTCTTTTTTTCTTTCCGTATTGCTGTTTTTAATTTGCTGAAATTTCTTTTCAGCAGATTATAGCCTTTGTAGCATACTATTATGTTTTCAGTTTTCAGGATATTTTGTAATGTTTCAGATAGCTAGGGGACATATGGTAGGGTCAAGTATTTTTCTTTATTCGAGTTTTTTTGTGTTTTGTTATTTTGATTGTCACTTAATATAAACCTTCTTTTTTTTGAAAATGGTTTCTAAAAGGTAATATGTATAATTGTTACTTAGCAGTGCCTGTTTTGCTTTGTTAAGAGCTTTTTCTAAACATTCGGGACTAGTTAAATGTATGGCCCTATCTGCTAAGCCAATGATGAAAGGATATAGAATGTTGGGAATTATAATTTAAATATATCCCTGATAATGTATTTTTGGTGTACCACGCAGTAAATTTTAATTTATTGTGGAAGGTGTTGAATTTTTCTAAGATATAGTCGGCTTTGTTTTCAGGTACTGCTAGCAAACAATCGTCCAGATAGCGCTAAAAAATAGAACTTGGAAACTTAGCTCATGAATGACAGATTTGTATACCTTTCCTAAATTGATTAACAAATTTATTATATCTTTCCTAAATTTAGTTAATATGTTATTCATAACTAAGCTAATATTAGCTTAAAAATAATAATCTAAAAAAATGGAAAAATATTTTTACTTAGATGCAAATCTGAAAATGTAATACCTATATTTTTAAAACTTAATGTAAAACACATACAGTTTAATTGCAATTTTTTACAACAGAAATTTAGAAATAGCATAACTAAATTTAGGAAAGACACAATAAATTTGTTCATCATTGACACAACAAAAAACTTAAATATTTTAGCAAAAAGGCAGGGAGAACTATAAACCTCTTTAAAAAGTTTGTTGCCACAAAATATTTATATTGAATTTATGAAAAAAGAAAAAACACATAAAAACACGAAATACATTTTAATAAAATCAAACAACCTAACTAATACTGCAATACCTAAGAACGTATTCGATGTCGTAAGCCTCGGTGCTAGTTTTGCATTTCCAATTAATCGAGATAAAAAAATACCCATACCAGAAATTATTAACAACATCGAAGTCTCTATATCTAATCATTGTATGTAATAATATTATTAGCAATCATAAAAATAAAGTTAAAACTACCATCTTTAATTACCAACAAAAGTCCTTCATAAAAAAAGTAAAACAAACAAAACACTTTTTAAAAAAAAATCAAGATCTAAAAATTCTAAAACCGGACAAATCAAACAAAACCGTTATCATGTACATGTCGGAATACAACAACAAAATAAGTAACTTATTGTCCGATAACTCTACGTTCAAGAAGATGAAAAATGACGCAACGAATATTTTTCAAAAATCCAACAACGACTTAATTACTAGATGGGAAAATAAACAGTAAGTCTCACCAAATATTGCCAAAAACCTTAAAATACGTAACGATAAATTAAAATACCACCTCGAATATATGGTCTCCCGAAACTTCATAAGCCCGGTATACCACTTAGATCCATAGTTGCCTGTATTCAATCGCTATTCGAAACAATATCAACTTTCTTAAAGACATATTAAAATACGTAGTAAACGACAACGAATACCACAAAAGACTCTTGGCATTTGAAAAGTAAAATAAATAAAATATCCCTACCAAAAGACCGTGTCCTAGTCTCCTTATACGTTGTATCATTGTACACAAATGTTCCAACCGATTTAGCTCAGGATGTCTTAAAAAAACTTCGAGAAAAAACAATGAAATTTAATTTAGAAATACACTGATATACAACTTGACCAATTTTTAGAGGCAGTTAAATTAGCATTAAATTCGCTTATTTTCTTTTTGGCGACAAATATTATAAACAAATTCAAGGTTGCATAATGAGAGCGTCCATATCTAGTGTTATTGCTTAACTAATAATGGAAGACCTCGAAAAATCTGTCATTCATGGCCTACATTTCCAAGGTCCCATTTTTAATCGCTATGTGGACGATTGCTTGCTAGCAATACCTGAAAAGAAAACCTACGCTTGTACCGCATACAAGATAGAATAAAAACTGCCTGTTGCATCAAAAATACATTGTCAGGGAGATATTTAAATTACAATTCCCAACATTCTATATTCCAAAAAAATCCGTCATCATTGGCTTGGCAGATAGGGCCTTAAGTTTAACTGACCCGGAATTTCTAGAAAAAGTTCTTAACAAAGCAAAACATGCAATTTTAGGGAACAGTTATCCATATTACCTTATAGAATCAATTTTCGAGAAAAGAAGGTTTAAATTAAGCAACGATCAAAATAACAAAAAAACAAAAACTCTAATAAAGAAAAATACTTGACCCTACCATATATACCCCAGCTATCTAAAAAATTACAAAATATCCTCAAAACTGAAATCGTAACCGTATGTCACAAAGGCTATAATCTCCTGAAAAGAAATTTTATCAAATTAGAAACAGCAATACCAAAAGCAAATAAGATAGTAACATCGTATATGAAATACCTTGCCATGATTGTAATGGGGATTGGACAAATTAGCCAATATCTAAAGAGCAGAATAAATGGGACACAATAAATAAAACAGCTCTCAAAGTAATATAAAGAAAAGGGAGTTCTACGAAATGCTCTATATTCAAAGGGGTGCTACCATCGTAAACTCAAAAAAAGATACGAAAGAACTATACAAAATATACCACGACCTTTTAAAATAACTCTACCCCTATATATTTCAGCATATTACTTTCTATCCACATCTGGTAAAATACCTATTAATACCAAATAAACAAAACTGTAAAAACGACAAAGAAAAAAACTTTATAATCCTTTACACTGCAACAATATTTTGATACATCAATCATTATTCAAATGTAAACGACCCAACATCGTCGTTTTTCATTAGAAGTTTGTTCTGTCTTTTAAAATAATAAGTGTAATAGTATTGTGTTAAACGTATTTTACCTTTTTATGTATCTAATGTGTTGTTATGTCCTGTATTTCCGACTAACCATGTAAGTTATATTTTTAATTATTGTGTAAAAATGCTCATTTATATATATATATATATATATATATATATATATATATATATATATATTTTATTTATATATAGGGGATAGTCATAGAGAATACAAGAGTCCCTTAAAAATGCAAATATTTTCTTATTTCTTATATATACATATATATATATATATATATATATATATATATATAGTGTGTGACCCATTTAAAAGCGGAACACCCTAATATCTCAGGAATTAACTTGACACCGCCCATCGGCGTGCAAACCTAGAGGGAGAAAAGACACGATTTTTAAAAAATAGATATTAGCGATTTTTTAACGAAATTTCGACTTTCGATTCTTACTCAGGATCATCAAGAACCCACTTATACTGAATTTCGACAAAATAAGACATTAGCTTTGGAAAATACGAGCTTTCAAAAAAGGCATTTTTTATTTCAAAGGCAGAAATCTCTTAAACCGTTGTCTTGATCAAAAAACACTATTTTACATTTTTTTATTATAGTAACGAGCTTCATCGAATTTTAGTTGCTTTAAGCAGAGCTGAAGAAGTCAAACATATTTTATAGTACGATTTAGAACTATTTTGTTTTCTAAATTCGATAAAGATGGTCAAAATAAAAAAATGTAAAATAGTGTTCCTTGATCAAGACAATGGTTTGAGAGATTTCTGCCTATGAAATAAAAAAATGCATTTTTTGAAAGCTCGTATTTCCCAAAGCTAATGACTCGTTTTTTTGAAATTTGGTATAAGGGGGTTCTTGATGATGCTGAGTAAGAATCGAGAATCAAAATTTCGTTAAAAAAAATCCCTACTATCTTTTTCTTAAAAATCGTACCATTTCCCCCTCTATGCTCCCACACCAATGAGCGATGTCAAAGTTGAATGTGTCAAAATAATCATATTTTGAATCCATATAAATCAGCAAAATTTCAATCTAACCTGGTAGTTAATTCCTGAGATATAAGGGTTTTTCGCTTTTAAATGGCCCACAGTGTATATATATATATATATATATATATATATATATATATATATATATATATATATATATATCTATATAAATATATATATATATAATATATATATATTTATTTAAAACAATTCACAACATTTTAACGTTTATGTTTGTGTGTATTGTGAATGTTGTGAATTGTCTTAAATAGATTAATGTAAGTCGAAAAATATTACTTTTTCAAAATTTTAAAATACAATATGGATCCTGAGAGGAATTTAGAATTAAAAATTATAATGGATAACGCTAAACTCCCAAGGCGGTCACTCTATTTTGTTTTAGATAACTGATGAAGGCCATAAAATGGTCAAAACGTTTTAAAAAATAAAAATATCCGACAGCAATGTTGTTATATCGTGAACACTATTCCCAAGATAGAGTTTTTTTAAGAATATAATTTACGTGTTCCAGAATCATCATTTTTAATATATATATATATATATATATATATATATATATATACATATATATATATATATATAAATTTGACTGCTTTAAAACAAAAAAAAATCGTTCGGACTGCTTCGTATCTCTAGGCTACCCTGTATGTTAAAAAAAATACATTTATATATAAAAAATAGAAGAAATTTGACGTGATTCGTCGCTTGTTAAAAAGCCAAACGCTCTTAAGGTAAACATTCCAAAAAACTTTAAATTTTAATTCTGTCTTCAGAGAACTGTTTCCCCCCTTAGATTAACCCTACATGAAATAAAAAAATTGCTTATGTATGCAAAAAAGAAAATAAACTTGCCCCGTTTTAAAGAAGCGAAGCATCATGGAAACAAAAAATATTACATTCTCTTCTATTCACTAGGACTAGGTATAGTTAAAAATTAGTTTGATACACAAACATATTAAAAGAAATTTGACATGTTTAGCCGTTGGTTTTTTTTTAATTAACCAATTTTAAACAAATAATATTTTCGTTTTCTGGGAACTACTTCATATCTCTAGGCTGTACAATTAAAAAAAATAGAAGATATTTGAAGTATGCGTAAAGTATTTTTTTTTTCGTTTTCAGGGGGCTGTTTCATCCTAGGGCTACCTTGTATAAAGGAAAAAAAATGTTTTTACACAGAACATAAAAAAAGAAATTTGACCTTTTCACTGTTTGCTTAACACACATATATATATTGGATTTTTATGAAAATATTACCACATCATCCCCATATGACTCTTAATTTTTGATCAAAATTTGAAGTTAAGTAGTTTTTAAGCTATGCCGCGAACTGACAGACAGACAGACATACGAATCGACAGAATTGATAAAACATATTTTTTGGCATCTAGGGATGCTAAAATGTGAAGATATGAAAAATCTGAGAGGGTGCTTTTTTTCGCGATTACAGACATTTTGTTTGGCTGCCATTTTATCCGGCCATCTTGAAATTAATACCAAAATTTTTTCGCTATCTTAAATTCGTACCACAATTTTACTAATTCATCTCTACATTATAATAAATTATTGCACAAGAGTTGAAATCAATCCATTAAGTAGTTTTTCAGGCTAAATTTCTAAATATTTTATTAAAACGCCATTTTGTTCCGATATCTTGGATTCGTACCAAAATTTTACCAGCTGATTACAACATAATACTTTGATGTTTGTGCAAAATTTCAGATAAATTGAATAAGTAGTTTTTTAGTAACAATTTTTTTAACATTTCACTAGGCTATCATTTTGTTTCTCCATATTGGATTTTACCAAAATATTACCAGGTGGTGGGGTTGATTTGACACTTAATTTTTAACCAAAATCAATTGGGTATGTAGTTTTTAGCTATGCCGCGAACAGACAGACAGACACACCGACGGAATTAGAAAACATGTTTTTCGGCATCTAGTGACTTTGAAACGTTAAGATCTGAAAAATCTCAAAGGGACATTTTTTCACAATTAGAATACTTCCCTTTTACGAGGGAAGTAACAATAGGCCGATAAACCTCATAGCGGGAGCGGGATTCCCTTCCCAAAAGTTTCGTATATGTAACGTAATCCGTTCGTCAATGACCTTTTTTTACATAGTTTTTCGTCTCACAACTCTATCATCACGCTCTATAAACACGTGCTCCAGTTAATGCTAGTATATTATTTAATTTATAAAAACGTTCTGTTACGTGTGGTATTTACTAAGAGATTATAATCTATAATTTCTCAGTTATTAATTTGCTAGTATAAGACTGTTACTTTGCAAATAAAAAAGCGAAGTTTGGATCTAGTACAAATAAAATCATACACACAAGTCTTGCAGGTACTTACTGCTATGTTGGGTTAACACTAGAACTAGGAGCTCAGCAAAAAGCCCCACAATTAACGCCGTCTTCATCTTTCTTGATTCATGGGCACTTCTTTAAACTACACTTAACAAATCCTAAGAAAAATGTCTGAATTATTTTAAGTACTACCGACGTTGGTACGGATTGTTTAATTTCAGCGTACACTTAACTAATCTGTCTCTAAAAGAAACGATTAAAGTCATTTGGAGATTCTAAATTGACATATTCTTATCTCGAGTTCAATAGGTTACTGGCTGTTATTGAGTAAATGGTCATTCCGATGCAGGACTGTACTTAGATATATTTGACAATGTATAACGTCGATATCACAGGTCTTGTTTGCAAAAACGCTTTACTTCCAAGATGAAAAAACAGTTAAATCTGCACAGTGGAACGCACCTGTCACATTTAGTCAAAACTACTTAGTCTTCTAATAACTTTACAACTTTGTGAGATAGAAACGAACTATGTAATGTTGTAAATATAACAAGTTCTGCCTTTAAGTTGATTGCATATACATTTTTGTTGCAGAATTATTAGTAGATGAAAATTCGTGCATTTCTACTTCCCTCGTAAAGGAAAATAGAACGTGTTCCCACAATACTATCTGGAAATCCGTAATAGATACGAAAAAGTTTCATACAGAGCTTTCTTTAAATTTGAACTTCTTTTAAAATATAATTTGTCCGTATATACAGGCTGCCCAAATTTTGCTGGGACGACATCAACTCTAAAATTTTAAATGGGACACCCTGTATGTTTATCCAATATTTGATTCCTTGTCAAAAATAAATATAAGTTACCGATTTGAAGTATAGACGATTTCCGCGTAGTTTCCGAGATAATAATTAAGGTTATGTGTGATTTTTTAAAAACTGGAGCTATTTCTCAAATCACTATAAAAAATAGCAAAAATCTAAAATTGGTCGTTTGGGTGGTAATTTCCATTTTGTAAAGCATCAATGCATATACGGAATACAAAATTTTTGTCCACACCTATACGGGGTGGACATACTACGAAATCAAACATGCACCTTTTTAAAGTGAAAAAAAATTAATTTTTTTAAATAGAACGCCCACAATGTTTTTTATTTATGCAAATGATCATAAAAATACCTACTTTTTCGTATATAATATGTTCTATACCTAAATGTAATGGTTACAGAGAAAATCTTAATTATTTCTTGAATATTGTCATGCTGCATACTTAAAAAAATAGGAGGCCATTCTATTTGCGTAACTATCCTAATTTTATTATATATTTATTTATTGCTAAATGTTAAATTTAAAACTATTATTGAAAATTAATATTAGAAACAAACTTCTCGAGTAACATAGCTCTCAATATAAACAATATAAAATAACAAATAACATAACAACGGATTACGTGGAAACAGAAGAACAGGAAAAATTTAAAACAAATGCCTATATAATTGATTTTCCACATACTGTCCGTTTTCTGCTATACACAGTGTATATCGCAATTTGAATGTTTTCCACAGCATCTCGGACGGCGTCACTATTATTAAAACTAATGATTTCTTTACGAATTTTTTCTTTTAATTCATTTACAGAATAATTGTTTCCATTTTTATACACTTGATCTTTAAGTGAACCACGTAAAAAATAATCTGAGGGTGTCAAATTGGGCCTTCGCGGTTAATTAAATTGCTCGTTTAAAAATGCTCTTATATCGTCGCCACAGTGGTATGAAGCATTATCTTGTTGATATACCAAGTCCGCACGAATATGTTCCAGAAGATCATTGAGTATTTCCATAATTTGATTTCTTAAAAGGCTTAAAAATGTTTGTCTATTCAAATAGTGGTCAAAAACACAGGTCCTATTATGCGGTCGTTTATAATACCACACCACACTTTAACACTTTGATGTTCTTGACTGTTGATTTGCTTTACGAAATGTTTATTTGTCTCAGAATTAAATAGTAGTGAGTATTTTTTTTGTTATGCATTCCCGCCGTGGAAAATATCGCCTCATCTGTCCAAAGGACTTTATTGAAAATCACTCTCTTAAAATGCAGGACCATCATTTGCATACAAAAATCCAGGCTGGTCTGATAATCAGCTTCATTTAAAAATTGAACCGGAAGAAACTTATATGGGGATATTTTGTTTTCTTTTAATACTCGATGTATGCTGGCCATGGAAAAATTCAAATCCTTTTGTACATCTCGTGGGTCCAGTATTATAGTGTTCTATCAGCAGTTTTGGTAAAAATCCAGATTTCAGCGCCACAATATAGAGTTTTTCATTATGGTTCTATCAGCATTCAAATCATTACTAAAATTGGCTTCAAAACCACGTAACTAACAATACTAAAATGTTCTATCTGCCAAATTTCAATATTCATCATTCTTATAATGTTCTAACAGTTTGACCAATCAGATTTTAGCTAGCGTTGTTGATAGAACGATATAATACTGCTGACGTCAGTAACCAGCAGGCTTACAAAGTGACAACGTGGTTCTTTCGTTTATCTATTTCTCTCGTTGTTTTCAAATAGTTTAGTTTAAAATGGACATTAACATTGAGCCGTAAGTATACTTAACCATATTCTAGGCTTAATAGGTGTTTAGTTTATTTCATATGAAAACAAATTAATAAAATACTGTATTTTAACCTCAAATTGTTTCCAGTTAGAACATTATAATACTCTGTTATTATCTATTGCTCGTATTATTGTGTTTTAAAAGATATCGTGTTCGAACAATATTTCTTTAGCTAAGATGTGATTTTAGGTCAACTTCCACAAACAAAAATGAGAGTTTTGACTTCTGGGAGGACAGTGACGATTCTTGTCGTGATCCAGATTTTATACCATCTGACGAAGAACTACAAGAAACGCCTGGTTTAGTTACAGAATTAGATGATGAAGGTAAAAAAAGGTTAAATCTAAACTTTAAAAACTACAGTACAGCAGATTTTTTTTCAGAAGTAGGTCTGGATTCCGAAATCCCTGCACATATTGATGCTTCTATTACAAGTTCTGCGGTTTCTACAGAAAATGTGCGACGTCGGAAAACCCGTAGGACAGTGTCTGATTTGAATGAAAGCAAACCACCCACCAGGAAAGACTACCAGAGACGTGGAAAATGAATATAAATAAAAAATTATGTCAAAGAAGACTAGAACACAGGGACGTAAAAGGCAACATTCGAATAGAAAGAAAAATAAAAAAATTAAAGAACTGCGACACTGGTTGCAAATATTTATGTGACAGGAAAATAAGTGCAGCAGATAGAGAAAAGATATTTAAGGGCTTTTGGGAATTATCAACTGACACTAAATGGCATTTTTATGGTAAAAACACCGAACGAATAGAGAAAGTACGAAAACAAACACTTAAAGCAGAATCGCGTCGAAACTACACGTATAAATATTATTTTCACGTAGAAGATGTTAAAATTCGCGTGTGTAAAGTATTCTTTTTAACTACCCTAAATATAAGCCAACGACGAATAAATTATTTTCACGAAAAAAAGAAAGATGAAGTGACAGGAATTCCAGAGACGTCTCGACAGGGTTGCCATCCCAAAAAGGTTATAAGCAATACTAGTAAAGATCTTGTTCGGATGCACATTAACCAACTTCCAAGAATGGAATCTCATTACTGTCGGGTCGACACCAAAAAAGAATATTTGGAAAGCACACTAAATATCACCAAGCTATACTCTTTATATAGGGAATTTTGCCAAGAAAGGCAAATGGAACCAGTTAAAAAACATCTTTACACTAATATCTTTAATTATGAATTTAATATTGAATTTTTAAGACCAAAAAAAGATAGGTGTGATGTGTGCGAAGAGTCGAGACTAAAACTTGGCATGACTGACGAAGAAAAATTTATCTGGGAAAAACATAGCCAGGGAAAAATGTCTGCAAAACTTGAACGCGATTTGGATAGGTCCAGCCAAGATCAACAAACTGCTATAGTATGTTTTGACCTTGAAAACGTATTTGCATTGCCACGTTCTAATATCTCGTGTGTTTTCTATAGCAGGAAACTTAATACATACAATCTTACGGCTCATTGCAATTTACAAAAGCAAGTATATTGTTGCATCTGGAATGAAGGCACACATGGACGACAAGGAAGTGATATCGCTTCCGGCTTAATAAAAATATTAGAGCGGAAAAGAATCATATTGTGGTCAGATTCATGTGTCCCCCAAAATAAAAACTCTATTATGAGTTTGGCTTTGATACAATTTTTACGAGATCATCCTACAGTTGAGGAAATATTACAAAAATTTGGGGAACCCGGCCATAGCAGCATTCAAGAAGTGGACAATGTCCATAGCCAAATTGAGAAAAAGATTTCTGGTTAAAAATTTTTAGCCCTTTGGGTCTCTTACGACTTCTGCCCAGCGTTAACCAAAGAAAACCATTTGTAACTTTTCATATGCGGGCTGAACATTTTAAACTTTATAAAGAGGCAACGAAATCACTTAATTTTAAAAAAGTTCCATATGCTTCACTAAAGCAGTTAAAATTTGTTAGAACGCAGCCAAATAAAATATTTTATAAGCTTAGTCATAGCAATGACTCTTTTATCGAAGTATCCATCTTACCAATAAACAGTAATATTAATCTACTTCTAAATTTACACTACCTAAAGTACGAAGTGCACCAGTACCAAAAACGTGCTTTTTACCTTTTGCGAAAGTAGTCGATCTTATAAAATTATTTAAGTTTATGCCTCCGGTTGAAGTAACGTATATAAAGACTCTTTTTAATAACCATATCAAAAAACAATCGACTAGTGAATAGCATTAAAAATATATTTAAAAACGTTTTGTTTCTGTTTGAATGTTATGTTAAGTTGATACCTATGTTGTTAGAACAATATGCCTATTTTTTTTTAATTTGTTATTGTCAATAAAATTTTTTTGTTCTATCAGCTAATTGTTTAATTAATAATTAACCTTTATTGTTTTAGTTTTTTAAATATTTTACCAAAAAAATAACATATATTATAAGATATTTACAAATAAATAATTAACTTCAACAAAGTCAATCAAATAACGGAAATATCTTAAGACAAACCTTTAATTGCTTTTTTTATCGATTTACGTTTTTTGCTATTAGAACACTATAATACTCGGCCCACGATCTCTTAAAGAGTTGGCTGGATATTCAATGAAATATAATAAAATCTCCATTTGAAAATGTTCAGAGACGACTGGACGGGCTTTTCCCCTTTTTCTATATTTCAAAACTCCATGATTTGATAAATCACTACAAATTTTGTCAAACATTTTCTTGTTTGGTATCCTTCCCATGGGAAATATTCGGCGCAATGCAAGTGCTGGAGTTAATTTAAAACATATAGTTATATTACCCATTCCATGACCACCTATAGTTTCTTTTTGAGTATGCAGCATCACAATATTCAAGAAATTATTGAGACTTTCTATTAAATTGCAATTTTCTCTATAACCATTGAATTTATATATATATATATATATATATATATATATATATATATATATATATATATATATATATATATTTTTATTATTTGTATTCCGCATATTGATGCTTTATAAACTGGAAATTACCATCCAAATGCCGAATTTTAGCTATTTTTTACAGTGATTTGAAAAATAGCTCCAGTTTTCAAAAAATCACACATAACCTTAATTATCTCGGAATCTGCGCAGAAATCGACTATAGTTTAAATTAATAACTTATGTTTATTTTTGACAAGGAATCGAATACTTGACAAAAATACAGGGTGTCTCATTTAAATTTTATAGTTGATGTCGTCCCAGCAAAATTGGGACACCCTGTATATATAGAAACATTATATTTTAAACTAACTTCATATTTAAAGAAACTTTTCTATGAAACTTTTTTTTGTATCAATTACGGATTTACAGTTAGTATAGTGGGTACTTTTAAAACGATTACTACTAAAAAACTGCTTATCCAATTTGCCTAAAATTTGGCAAGTATTATGAGAAAATCAACCGGTAAAATTTTAGTACGAATCCAAGATGGCGAAATAAAATGGCGGCTTAATAAAATATTTTAAAATTCAGTCTAAAATACTACTTAATGAATTGATTTCAACTCTTGTGCAATAATTTATTATAATGTAGAGATGAACTAGTTAAATTGTGGTAGGAATTTAAGATAGCGAAACAAAATGGCGACCAAATAAATTTTTTTTAATCGTGGAAAAAGCACTAGGATTTACATCACATTTTAGCCTACTTAGATTCAAAAAATTATATGTTTTATCAATTCCACCGGTCTGTCTGTCCGTTTGTCGGTCCCTCAGTTTGCGATATAGCTTAAAAATTGCCTTCCCGATTGACTTCAAATGTTGGTCAAACTTCAACTATTATAGGGGGATGACCTGGTAATATGTTGGTAAAAATCTAGTATGGTGGAACAAGATGACGGCCTAATAAAACCTAAAATAATATAAAAGTGAAACCTAATTCCCTAATTTACCTCAAATTTTACACAAAATCAGGTGTTACAATAAACTGGTAACATTTTGGTATGAATCTAAGATAACAAAATAAAATGCTGTCTAATAAAATATTTACTACTTGTTAGATTAATTTCAAATTTTGTGCGAGTTTAAGTGCAATATAGAGGGAAACTCGTAAACTTGTGATGCGAATTTGAAATGGCGAAACAAAATGGCGGCAAATAAAATTTTTAAAAAATCAACGTAAAATAACTTCTTATTCAATTGACTTTAAATTTTGCAGAAAAATTAGATGTGATATAGGGATAAATACTTATGAATTCAAAATTGCGGTATGTGTCAATGTAAAAACTGCTTTTTCGGGTAGAAACTGGTAAAATATTGTTAGGAATCCAATATGCTGGAACAAAACGGTGCCCAATATACATGTTTGAAAAGACAGTATACATGTATTACTAAATGACTATGTACCGAACTAAACTGGGACACACCTCACTTTGAGGGAAGTTCCGGGTAAAAATAAATTACCGATTTTTTAGTTTATGGACAGAAATTGCCGTATTTTATTCAATTTAGTTATACAATAAGTCTAGCTGTGTTAAAAAAATGTTGCATCTCGGCACGCGCGCTGCGAATCACATGTACAGGGTCTTTCCTTATATTTCGCCACCCCCAATAATGGCTTAATTTTAGGAGATGTGGAAATGTAAATATTGCAGGATATATTACGTAGTTTACAGGAATAAAATTATGTACACATTATGTCTCAAAAATGTGTAGCAGACTATACATTTTTTTAAATGGGACGCCCTGCCTATTGAAGATTTAAATAAATAAATTCTTACAAAAATTTGTTATATTATTATATTAATATTTTATGCCTGGTTCATGTTTCCCAGGATACCTTGTTTATATATATATATATATATATATATATATATATATATATATATATATATATATATATATATATATATATATATATATATATATATATATATATATATATATATATATATTTATATGTAAGGAAATATAAATTTAACTGAAAATGCAAAATGAGACCAAGTTCAATTGTAGTTGCTGTTTGAACAAGGTTTGGTTAACATTATTTATTTATATTCTGGTTGTTCCACTTCTGGACTGGGTCTACTTGACTCGAAGCGGTAGACTTCAAATGGTCTCCTAGAATTCGCTTCTGTATAGGGTCTGATATTGTATATTTGTTAGGTCCTCGCATAGATTCAGGACTTCATTAGCATCAAGGAATACTCATCTGTAGGCTTGTCCGGTATCTCCCTATCATTGGTCCAGTTATTCAAGGGTAATATACTAGAAAAATAGTGAAAAATGTTACAGAATATTATATAATGAGAAACAGCAACCAAAGTCAACCTTTAACTGGACTATTATAGTGAAAAATCTGAATGATAAATTTGAGGTCTAATAACTATTTAAGTATATTTACATAACGAAGAAGTTTATATGAGGTGAATTAATTAGATTATTTAAATATTCAATTGTAAAATATAAATTTAATTATAAAATAATGACATAAGGAAAAATTGATATGTATGCAAACCATATTATGGGCGAATACCTCAATATAGACTTGATTTAGCAAAGCATTGAGTTGACTAGAAATAAATAAAATAGCCAAATTGAGTATTTAACGACTAAGCTAAATTTTACTGTAACTCAGGAACAGATTATATGCTTGCTAAATTGCCAGCTATTACAAGTTATCCAGGGCTTAAATATCTAAATATTTGCACAGTGTATTACAAATAATGTAACAAAAGACCATATGGTTGTGCAGGAATTTCTATTATCTTGCCACAGCTACTTCAAATTGGTTCAAATATACTAAAATTAATTAGAAAAGACTTCTTTCAGTAGATATAATGAGGAACTTCGTTACGATAAAAATAATAGATATGCTATTTCTGTATTTTTTCTTATTACAGTAAGATATATAAGAGTCCAAGATAAGATAAATTCGGACAATCGATAGAAGATAAATAGTATGATATAACATCCTAGAATGTTTAGATAGGTATCAATTAAATTTTGACTTTAGCTTTGATAGGATGAGGGTTCAAAAATTATATGAAAATGTAAATGTATTTCAGATGATAATGGAGGCAGTGACTATATTGTGATAGCTAGATAAGAAACCTAAGTTTACTTCCCCAAAAATTTAATTTAAATTTTCTTTAATAGAAAAATTAGGAAATTCGCTGTATTCTCTAAAAAAATCAATTTTATGTAAATATATTTTATATAAAAATGTTACTGTAAATGCTCATATTTCAGTCAAGTCTGGAAATATTTGAAAAGTTCCTAAAGCCTTGAAGAGCTTCCAAACTTACACGTAAAATAAGAGATTTACAAAAGGCAATCCTTGATCAGATAAATAAATCTAAAAGCTAACCAGTCAAATGTGTCGATAAGTTTGGATAACTCTGCCACACACTAAATTATTTTTTGATATTAAAGAAATATTTGATTTAATTAAAGAGTTGATGAGTAAGGAAAACATATATAACTGTGTCAAGGTTGTGAGATGCACATGTTTCTTTAATTATCAAAAAAAAAGAGAATTAATTGACATAAAACGAGTTACTTCAAAGATATATATATATATATATATATATATATATATATATATATATATATATATATATATATATATATATATATATATATATATATATATACGTATACATGGTCAGAATCGCACCATTTTCATTATAGAGGATGTCAAAATTTTTTTTTTTCGTTTTTTGCGTTTTTTTCTTCAGTACTTTCAGACACAATTAGTTCAAATTCAGTAAATGTATTATTTTTAAAAACCTCTACAATAAAATATCAAAATTGTTTGTCACATTATACAGGGTGTTACATTTTTTTCATCACCTATAAGTTTATCTGTCGGAACTTTTTTTTGGAGCAACATGTATGAATTCTGAATTGATGAGTTTAAATTTCTGAAAATTTAAACTCTTTGTTCATTTCTTTAGCTTTTTAGTCTTTTGCATTATTCTCGTATCTGTCAGAGTTTTCGACTCACTTGCAAAAATTGCCATCGATGCAAATTAAATGTAGGCGAAATAATGGAAGACGTTTTTTGGGTATACAGGGTGTTACATTTTTTCCATCAGCTACAAGTTTATCTTTCGGAACTTTGTTTGGAACACCCTGTATGAATTCTGATATAAGATTTACTTAGTTTTCGACTTATTTGCAAAAATTGCCATGGATAGAAATTAAATGCGAAATAAAGCAAAAAGTGAAAAAACGGGTTTTATTTGCATTATTTTAAGTATTGACATTTTTATTTTAAATCAACCGACAAGATAATGAGCAATCAGGTAAAATTCTTAAAAGTTGAATTAAAGCAAAACAAAATGATAAAAGGTATTGAAAATGTCCTCCTGCCAAAATGCAAAAATCAAGTCTTCGCCTCATGGACTGACGAAAATATTCCAGGAGTATGTTTCTTAAATCTTCTTCTGTCTGGATTGGAGTCTGAAACACCAATGTATTAGGTGGCCCCAAAAAAAGAAATGCAGGCTATTCAGACCTAGAGATCTAGGGGGCAGTGGCTGAGGTCTCCCTCGCCCTATCCAACGGTTGTTAAAATTTTGATTTAGGAACTCGCTCACCTCTATTCTGAAATTACATTATCAACCACATTTGATCTCTAAGAAGAATTGGTACATGTTCTAGCAATATTGGGAGTGCGTCTTTAAAAAATTAACGATAATATCGACCGTTTAGCCTTGCTGGCAGAAAAGAAAAAAATGGTCCATTCAAAAAATCTTCAATAATTCCGGCCCACACATTTACTGAAAATTGCTGCTGGAAATTCTCTTCTGCCCAAAAATTATTGTTATAAAAATTATTTATGGCATTTCTTGAAAAGTTTGCCTTATCGCTAAATAAAATCGTAATTCCAAATAATGGATTCTGGGCTAGCAGTTGTAGGAACAACTGACAAAAATTTAAATGTAGTGGAAGATCACGTGGGAGGAGTGCTTGAACCCTTTGGATGTGGTAAGGATACATTAAGTTGTCTACTAAAATTTTCCATACAAATGAAATGGTAAGTGTTGCTGCAATTTTCTTGTACTGGGTAGCAGAATCGTTTTCTACTGCATTCAGGACTGCTTCCTCGACTTCAGGAGTCCTACCCGTTCTATTTGCTCTTGCTAAATGAGTGGATTTCTTGAATGATCCATTTTCACATAGTCGATTATGTGCCTTTGCAAATGGGCCCCATATTACCAAGCTCATATTAAAAAACTTGAGCACGTACAGCATAGATTTGTAAATTTCTTATTATCAAAGTTGCGGATTGACAAAACGGACTTTGTTTGAATGATTTAGAAACACGTAGAACGATTCTCGCATTGTGTTTTGGTCACAAATTGTTAAGCAGCAAAATTGATTGTTTTGCACTTAATTATGCTCTACAGACTTCGGCAAAAATTCTCCAATAAATAGGCTAATGAGGCTTTTCAATCCACTGCCCATTGATTTTAATTTTGATGTTAAATCCGTCTCAGTTTAAGAAGATAGTTCTAAACTTGTTTCGAACATGAATGTACTTTATGTTTTATTAAGTCTGTATTTACCTCTTAACAAAAATTGTCGATGTTCTAGTATTACTATATGTTTCTATATGAAATAGTATAAACAAATAACGGGGATTCGGCCAAAAAGTCTATAGTTGATTTATTTTCTAATAACCAAGCTTTCGAAATAATTCATTTCTTCCACAGGGTTACTAATTAAAATGCAAAGACAATTTTGAGGGAATTTTCGAAATATATAAAATATAAAATTGGATAGATTTTAACCACTAAAATTTTCACACACTCTAATGTCCACTAAAACACAAAATTCTTATACATATAAATAAAAATACTCAAATCACAAAGAAAAAACAAACAATTATGTAATTAGTTGGTATATTTCAAGGTTTATACCGAGTTTAATACCATTCGGCCAAAAGTCTATAGTACATTTATTTTCTAATAGCCAAGCTTTCGAAATAATTCATTTCTTCCTCAGGGCTACTAATTAAAATGCAAAGACAATTTTAAGGGAATTTTCAGAATATATGAAATATAGAATTGGATAGATTTTAACTACTAAAATTTTAACACACTCTAATGTCCACTAAAACACAAAATTCTTATACATATAAATAAAAATACTCAAATCACAAAGAAAAAACAAACAATTATGTAATTAGTTGGTATATTTCAAGGTTGTTACCGAGTTTAATACCAAGTTTCGTCCAGATAATAAATTGGTCCAACATCTTCTTTGAATGTTGAAATAGTTTCTAAATATTCGTTTCTCTATTTAACTAAACTGGTGGAAATTCGAAGTGCACCAAGAAAATTTTTATTGTAAATTCAAAATGAAATATTTTCAATACGGATGAAGATTTTCAGTTGCGGTTTTCGGCTTTTGTTTGATCAATATCCATAGTATGTAGCCCGATAAATGCAGCCTCAGGACATCATCGCAACCGTTTTATACAGGGAGTTATATAAGAAAAAGTAATTTTTTTAAAAATTTGTTCGACCAGAGTTCTTACTATGGAAGATTTCTTTTTCTCTTTGTGCAACCAACATAATCTAGAAGTAGGTACGAAAAAACAATTTCCAGCGATTTTCAAATTTTTTCTTCGTTTCCTACATACGGTGTTTTTGGAAAAATTGATTTTTTAAAACAATCTGCCGAACAAAGCCCACTTGTGGTAATCAAAGGTATATCTATCAGATTATGAACAAGCTTAGCACCCTTAAATTTTCGAACACAAATATTGTATACAGGGTTCACCAAAAACTAAGAGATGGACGTTAAATAGTGATTTGTTGGGGTTTGTTTTTTTTATCAATCTTAAAATCGATGTTGCTGCTAATACCAGTTTTAGTAATAATGTAAATTTTTACCGAAACAGTTTTTTTAACTTTTAAAATTTGCTCTAGTTCCTTGACAGATATAGCCTTTGATTTAAAACAGATTTTTCAATAAAAAAATCAAAAATCGCCTTTTATCGTTGGTATAATTATCTTTTTCCCAATAAAATACAGTTTCACGTGTTATTTTTATTTATACAGACTTACTAAAACTGTTTACCCATCATTTCGAATTAACTGAGAATATGACCCAATAATACAGTGGGTAACAAAGATCTGGAATAATCCCTACCCGAGGAGCAAAAATTCTAAATTATTAAACTTTAGAATTTTTGATGCACCCTGTATACAATATTCATGGTGTTCCCTGTTCGTAATCTGATAAACCATACTGAATCTAATTGCCAAAAGTGGGCTTTGTTCAGCAGACCATTTTTAAAAAAATGAATTTTCCTAAAAAACCCTGTATGTCGGAAAGGAAGAAAAAATTTCAAAACCACTAGAAATTATTTTTTTGTACCTAGCTCTAGATTATTTTGGTTGGACAAAGAGATAAGGAAATTTTCCTCAGAAAGAGTTCTCGTCGAACAAACTTTTCAGAAAATGACAGGGTCATATACAACACCCTGTATAAGATGGTAGCATACTCTAGAAATTGGTCAAACAAAGACCGAAAAACGTACCTCAAAATTCATCCGTATTGAAAGTAGTTTATTTAGAACTTCCAGTCAAAATTTGATGCACTCGATGTTCCAGCAGTGTAGTTTGCTACTTTCCATTACACTTTTTCGTTTGTAATTTGCTTTATATTTAAACACCACGTTGTTTTAGGAATCTCTATAAAGTTTTTCTAGAACAGTCGACGATGTCTTTTCTTTTTAATTATCTCTTTATATTGTCACAATCTTGGCTACTGCCACAATCGTTCTGGTCTTTTCTCTATTTTGGTCCATTTTCACTTACCTCGTAAAAGCGAAGTGTTATAATCTGGAAAAAATCTTCCTTCCAGATTTTTTCAGATCTTCAGGTTTCCGTTGTCAGAAAACATGTTTTCGCAAATACGTCGGTCTGTCTGTCTGTGAGTCTATCTGTTCGCGGCATTGGTAAAAAACGACTGTCCAGCGGACTTTAAATTTTTTGTTTAAAAATTACAGGTCATATATGGTTGACCTAGTAACATTTTGGTAGAAATCCAGTATGGCGAAAGAAATTGGTGGCCTAGTGAAATCTTAAAAAAAATTACTAAAAAATTACTTATGCAATTTATCTCAAATTTTGCACAAAAATCAACTATTATGTAGGAACCAACTGGTAAAATGCAAGATGGAAAGCTGGAATTGAATCTTAATAAAATTATTAAAAGTTCAGCCTGAAAAACTTAGTGGATTGATTTTAAATTGTGTTTCATAACTAATTGTGGAATAAAGATGAACTAGTAATAATTCAAAATGGCAGAGCAAAATGGCGGCCAAATAAAATATTTGTAATGGTAAAAAATTATCTTCTAAGGTTCTATATATCATCACATTTTAGCGTCCCTAGATGCCAAAAAATATGTTTTGTTAATTCCGTCGGTCTGTCTGTCTGGTAGTTCGAGGCACAACTTAAACACTACTTACCAGATTAGCTTCAAATTTTAGTCAAAAAATTCATCATATGAGGACGACCTGCTAATATTTTAATAAAAATCCAATATACTGAAACAAGATGGCGGCCTGGTGAAACGTTAAAAAAATTATTACTAAAAAAACTAATTATCCAGTTTACCTCAAATTTTGCACAAAAATTGAGTGTTACATAGGAATCAACTGGTAACATTTTAGTATGAATCCAAGATAAGAAAACAAAATGGCGGCATTATAGAATATTTAAAAAATCAGCCTGAAACACTACTTACTACATTAATTTCAAATTTTGTGAAAGCATTAAGTAGAAAAACTGGTAAAGTTGTGGTACGAATTCAAGATGGCTAAACAATGGCGGCCAAACGAAATTTTTAAAAAATCAACTTAAATAAAATCTTATTCAATTGACTTTAAATTTTGCAGAAGTATTAAATGTGATATAGGGATAAACTGATAACAATTAAACATGACATAACAAAATAGCGGTATGTGTCAATGTAAAAACTACTTGTTGAATTTAAGTTATATTATTATGCCCAAAAATCAAATCTGGCATAGGTAGAAACTGGTAAAATATTGGTGGGAATTCAATGTGATGGAACAAAATGGCGCCAAATAAAAATATTTAAAAAGACAGTATATATGTGTTACTAAATGACTATGTACTGAACGAAATTGGGTCACACTTCACTATTCCTAATGAAAGGAAAGATTCATAACGAGGGAAGTTCCGAGTAAAGGAAATTTACCGGATTTGTATAAGGCTATAAGTAGTCGTTCTGGGTATTTTGGTTAGAAATATAGTCTTTCTTAACAGCATCTGTCCTACACATTTTTTTCGAAAGTCTTTCATAAACTTTTAAAACTATTTTCTGGCCGCAGACGCCACTTTTGTTATATTTTTTCTTTTGTGTATGTGTAAGATTTTTATTTTAAACTAAAATGTAAAGTTTTACATTCAGATATAATATAAAAAGCGCTTAAAAAATATAATTAATAATTAGTGAAAAAATCAGTGATTGAAACAGCGTATTTTATACAAATACGAGTTTCATGTTTTAAGATTAACACGTCGAATTTAATTATTAACTAAAAGACAAAAAGGACTTAACAATCTCTTTTTGTCACGAAAATTAAAAAATATCCTAAGGGAAAATTCATTTTAAATTTTCAAATGATACTCAAAATTTGAAAGAGAAAGGTAATTTAAATTTTTGGCGGCAATTGTTTTAAAATATGAAATTCACCAACATAAGGATATAAAATTAATAAATATTTCATAAACAATCATGGCTGGTCTTTCGTAGTGTATTTTTTCGTTATTAAAGCAAGTTTTTAATGCGCCAAATAAATGGAATAATTTAGATTATTTAGTCAATGTTATATAGTTATGAATATATTAACCAGCAAGTTTTAGGAAAAAGAAGGGTGAAGGTTTATACAAAAATTTTATCACACTTTATTTTTGTTGAAATTTTGAAATCCATTCGGTAGATAGTTTCTTAATAATGTTTTATTTTTACATTTTATAACGCCGACATTTTGTTCCGACCTATTGGATTTTTATCAGAATGTAACCATCTCATCCTCTTATGACGGGTGGACCGACAGATTCACGGAAATGGAAGAACATATTTTTCCGGGTCCAGAGACCCGAAAACAAAAAGACTTGCAAAAAATCTCCGAGGGTGTTTTTTTTCACAATTGCAGTACTTCCCTCATATTGTCCTACCTAGAAAATATTTTGCGGGCCCTAAATTAGACTTCTAGCTACGCCCCTGGCTATGGGGCTTCTATTATTTTTCTTTTAACTGACGCAAAACAAATTAAATTCGGCTCTGATTTAAAATTTTATCTTTACAAATACACTAGGTCCGCATTCCTAGTAATGATATTCAAGTAAATTGACGTTATCAGAAGTTAGTCGTCTCATGGTTTATTGTTTTGGGTTAAAATTCATTCTCTTACGGATCTCTTGACATAACATTATTGAAATATATTTGATAAAACGGAACTTGATGATATTTATATTAAAGCAAACAACTCTAATTTAATGACTTTTGATAGGGAATTTGCAAATACTACGTAATACTGTAGGACCAAGTTATAAGCAAGATTAAAATGTTTAGAAGTATTTCTAGAAACTGTTTGTCATTGTATAAAAAATTTTCGTTGCACATAGTCTAAGAATGTTTTTATGTATGTCTACTGTACGATTCAATCGATCAGAGCCCAATAAAAATAGTGCACAGTTTAGAAAAAAAATTGTTTCCTTTATTCAAACGAATTTTTGTGTTTTGGTTTTAACTGGTACCGTCCTGGGCAACAAAATATAATATATCCATATAATAAAGATTTAAAATTGTATTAAACATTAGTTTTAAAATGTAAGTCATACCTATCAAAAACAAAAAAAAACGGTAAATTTCCTTTACCTGGAACTTGCCTCGTTATGATTCTTTTCTTTTCTTAAGAATAATGAAGTGTGCTATATACAAAGTACATACAAAGTGGTCCAACAGTGCGTTCAAGTATAATAGCTCGGTTATAGTCAAAGTCAAAGTCAAAGTCAAAAAAACGCTTTATTGTCCAAGAAATCTTTCTTAATGACAAAGCTTTACAATATACTATAATATATAATTTATAGCTAGCTGTAAATTAAAAAAATAAGATAAAATTAAAACTAAAATTAAAACTAAAACTAAAATAAAAACTGAAATATAAAATTAACAAAATAGCAAATAATAAATAATAAAATTTATAACACACAAAAAAAGAAAAAAATAGTTATAAGACACATATTTCATTTTAAATAAAAAATAACAAAATTAAAGGGTAGAAAAAGTGTGCTACCCATGAAAAGTATCATTGTAAAATTATCTTATAATAGGCCTTTATAACTAGTAGCTCGCGAACTTGTTTTTTAAACTGTTTTATATTAATTGATTGTTTAACATAGCTTGGCAGGTGATTATAAAACTTTATACCCTCATAAATAATTGATCTTTTCACGAGACTTGTAGAGGGGATTGGGAGATGTAAATTCAGGTGCTGGCGTGTAAGATATCTAGGGATCCCGACCATAAATCTATCTCTATTAACATATATGAGGCAGACGGTTTCCAGAATATACAAACAAGTAAGAGTTAAGATACCTTGACGAATAAATAACGGCTTACATGAATCACGAGGCTTAGCTTGGCAAATGTATCTGACAGCACGTTTTTGGATAACAAACAGTGCAGAAATAAGATAATGGCTGGCTGCACCCCAAAAAGATATTCCGTAGCGGAGACGTGATTCTATAAGGGCATAATAGACAGTTTTACCAAATACTGTACCCAACTCCTGGACCGCTACTTTTACAGCGTAGCAGCCTGATGACATTTTACTACAAAGACTTATGATATGATCATCAAACCTAAGCTCGTTGTCAATTACTAGGCCTAGAAACTTTGATTTTCGTTGCCTCGCAAGCGGAGCATCGCCAATGGACAAGCCATCCAAATCACACTTGAAGCAGACAATGTTAGTTTTATTAACATTTAAGGACAAGAGGTTTGCGTCACACCAAACCTTCACCTTGTCCATGTCGGAGGATATCGAAGATTTTAAGGATTGGATGTCAGTACTGTGCCACAACAGTGTAGTGTCGTCTGCAAACAGTGTCAATTGAGCATTGATGATTAAATGTGAAAGATCATTTATATATAAAAGAAAGAGAAGTGGGCCGAGAACGGAACCTTGTGGGACTCCCCACTTGATCTCTAAAGAAGTTGATGATCTCTCACCAAGAAATACACGCTGGTGACGCCCTGTAAGGTAGGATTCAAACCAAGAGAGAGCCACACCCCTAAAGCCATAATAATGTAGTATAAATAGTGGGAATTAAAAAAAATTATACGAAAGTTGTAGGGACTGCTGAGAGATACAATCTAAACTTGCATTTTTTTTTAATGGAAAATCCCTGTGTATTGCTTTATTTTCAAATTCCTCCCTTTTCGGCGATTCACGCAATATAGGATTTGTGGGGTCTATACGGAGGTACATTTTTGACACCATGTATTTTTTTTAATGCCTTAGCATAAATCATTTTAGCATGGTAAAAACTTCTTCTTCTTTCAGCTGCGGTATTTTTCTATAGTATTCTTTAATAACGATATATAGGGTAACTAAAAACTCTCGATGAAAATTCGATTAATTTAAATGGAACTCCCTGGATATTATTGTATTTTCAGATTCCTCCCTTTTTGGCCATTCACCCAATGTATGATTTGTAGGGTCTATACAGGGTCGTTTAAGATTTATGTCCACTGTTCGAAAATATTAGTGGTGGGTATCTCAATTATTGTGGCACAATATTGCAGTGTTCTTCTTTTAATCTATTTTTTTTATTTATTCATACAAGCATGGATGGACCGAAAAAGTTTAAATCTAAAATAAGAATAAAAATTATCGCTAATAATCTAATGATATAATAATGAAAACTGGTGGTTATTACGAAATGATCGATATGATTTATGTGTTAGGAGCAAATGAAAGGAATTGTTTGTTAGAGTTAAGAGTATATCAGCAAAAGAATCCTCATAGAAGACAGACACGACGAGCGCTTTTGAAAGATTATGCAATAATTTGATGAGACGGGTTGATGTAGAATACACGAAAACTGATTGAGTCAAACCTATTTTAAACTAGTTAGGAGAGCTAGGACTTAGCTAGAAGTTGTTAAGTTGTCCGCTCTAGAGTAATTAGAATGTAAAAATAAAAAAATAGCCCCAGAAAAAAGAGTCAATTTTTGTCAAGTCCCTCAAAATCTGGAGATATCGGTGTGCAGTAAGCCTCCTCAAAAAAATGCCGACCGAGGACAAAGTGTGAGTCCACCTATTTAACTAGTTATGCGAATATATAGGATTTTCAGTATCGTAGTAATTACGGGCATCGACATTTCCATTTTTATGGAATGTTCCTTCACAAGTAAATAACACAAAGTTAGTAGATCTTGGTTCTCTCTGAATTTGTTGTTGTGCCTAGTGACAAAAATCCAGTGGCGTGCGGTGAAATTTTAAGAAGGGGAAGCAATTTTTAGAAACTTACCTATTTGTAATGTAATTCGATTCTTCGATCATTTTTTACAAATTCGTCAATGACGTCATCATAAAAACGACGATGCTCCGACATATTTTGGAGAACTTTATTTTCAATGGACAACAGCGATGTATGCGAAAGTCTCTCCTGCCCCGTTGAATTCCTCACGAAATTTTTTATACGTTTAAGTGTTAAAAAATTGCGTTCTACCGATGAACTTATAGCAGGTATTGTCAATACTAATTCACACAATTTCGACACTTCGGTGTAGGCATCTTCCAGCTCGTTGTCTTTTAAAAATTGCATTAGTTCCTTAGCGTTATTTTTTGCGCTAATGTCATCAGTTTCGTAAATCACTTTTAGTTTAGATCGCAGTAACACTCGGTCGAAGAACTGGCCATAATGAAGAAGAAGAGATTTAAACGCATCTTCTGAAAAAGTTTTTCCTTTAAATGCATCAAAATTGCAGAGCTCGAAGAATTTAAAATCATTTAAACCGTTAAATCTATAGTTTATTTGTTGCTGAATTTGATCGATTATTTCATAAAACAGGTGTCTGTATGATGTTTGAACATCTCCCACCTTGTCTGTTCGAAGATGCTTGGCTTGTGGCTCTACATTTAACGTCATCGTTTTCCCCCAAAATAGGTCAAAGTAATTTTTTGGCTAAACATAGACTTAAAATCATCTACTTTTTTTAGGCAAAAAGCAATATCATTTGTCTTAGTTTGTAATATATTAAAAACATGGTCCGAGAATGGAAATATTTCTGAAAATATGTTCAACAAATAATTAAAATTGAAATCTCGTTTCAAACAGTCGAACCCCTCGAACTATTTATGGGTCCTGAGTCCCACGTTTCATTATTTTCTATTATATTCTCAAATAGTTCAATCAGTGATTCTCGATTTTCAGATACTGTTAACACAAGTCTTCCATTATAGTTCCACCTAGTAGGAGCTACTTTGGACAATCGTTTGTGGACAATGGAGTAGAATGTAACGAAAAATACTTTACATTCTTTAATGTGATTGATGGACTGGGATAAAACTAAATTTAATTTATGAGCAAAACAGTGGACAAACACAGCACTTGGGAAAGTTTCTGGAACTTTAGCTTGCAGACCCCCTAATTGTCCTGCCATCACTGCAGCTCCATCATAGCTTTGATCAACTAATTCTTTCTCTCCATTAATTTCTTTAGTAACGTTATATACTACGGTATATAATGCATCTGCTGTACTATTTTCGGACACATTCTCAAAACCTAAAAATCGCACTTGAATGCTTCCGTCTGTTTTAACGTAGCGTATTACTATAGATAAGTGGCTAAAATTAGTGATATCAGTTGTTTCGTCCAGAACAATAACAATGAACCGCGCCTCGCCAATCTCCTGCTTAATTCTTTTTAGAATAATGGTTGCAACAGCGGAAATTAAATCATTCTGGATTCGATTCGACGTTCTGCGAAAAACGCTAGACTGCTCTAAATGATTTTTGATTTTTAGCCATTAAACTAAGTAAATCTTGAAAATTTCCTCTATTTGAAGAAACCCTTGTTTCGTCGTGACCTCTGAATCCCAATTCGTGCTGTCCGAGAAAACAAACAACATCGATAAGTCTTCTTAATATTTACCTATTTTTTTTCGACTAGTTCATTGGCGGTGACTAGTTTCCAACTGTTTATTAAGGGCGTGTTCAATTCTGGTTTTGCCGAAGACTTTTTCTTTTATGACGGCCTGCAAATGCGCTTTGGACATAATGTGTCTTTTTACAGCTTTATGGAAATTGTTTAAATCGGAAAAAATAGTTTTATTCCAGAGACCTTTTTCATTTTCAAAAAGTAAACATGGCCAACAAAATAATTTACTTATATTTTCAAATCCTGTTAGCCATTTAAATTGTTCGTATTGTTTTTCCGGATAAAAATGTCTAATACAGTTTTTCATTTTTGTGGTTAAATTTTTCATAGGCGGTTTTGCCCTTCCTTTGGAAATTATTTGAAGCTTATCAGCAAAATTTAATGTTGAAAATCACTTTATTATTAGGACACACACCACACATTCGCACATACTCTTCTTACTAAATTCTCCAACATTTTCAACGTTATTACCAACAGCCGAAGTTGACGGTATTTGCATATCCAAGTCCGTATTATTGTCTTCCATATCGCACTATGCACGACGCGACGTACGTATCACACAACACACGGATAGCCGTTCAAACAAAGAACCTACTCCAACGATAGCTTCCGCCCCCACTTAAAGCACGCGACTGAAATGCAAAAATTGCAAACAGCTGGTGGAAAGTTCAATAACCTCTGGCTCGATTCATATGAAATCAAGCATACAGGACTTGGCTGCAGAGAAGCTAGCGGCCCGCATAGGTTCTATTCCATTTTCTATTGTCTCTCGGTCGGAGTCAAGGCCGCATTTATTATGGGCTTGATAATTAAGATAATTTTTTAGCATTTTTAATATAAACTAAATTAATGGTTTCCTATTTTAAAAATTACATTTTAGAAGATGTTTGTATATTGGGTATAACTTAAAATAAATTGAACAGGTAGTTTTTACATTGACACACACCACCATTTTGTTCCGTCATGTCAAATTCGTACCATTTTGTACCTATATCACATTTAATGCCTGGACAAAATTTGAAATTAATTTAGAAAATGAATGTAATCAGAAGTTTTTTCAGGCTGATTTTTTTTTAGGCCGGCATTTTGTTTTGATATCTTGCATTCATACCAATATGTTACCAGTTCATTCCTATGTAACACTTGATAATTAGCTTTTTGCTAATAATTTTTTAACATTTCACTAGGTCATCGGCTTGTCCCGTCGTATTAGATTTTTATCAAAATATACCAGATCATACCCATGTGACATTGTTTGAATGTTTGACCAAAATTTGAAGCCAATCGGGTAAGGAGTTTGTAAATTATTCCGCGAACTAACAGACCGACGGAATTACAACATATATTTTTTTCACATCTAGGGACGCTAAAACGTGAAGATATATAAAACCTAGTGAGTTTTTACGATTAATAGCATCTTATTTGGCCATCATTTTCTTCCGCCATATTGAATTCGTACAAAAAATTTACCAGCTGATTTTCTCATAATATTTGATATGATTATTATGAGCAAAATTTGAGGAAAATTGGATAAGTAGTTTTTTAGTAATATATTTTTAACATTTTGCTTCGATATATTGGATTTTTATCAAAATGTTAATAGGTTATTCCCATATGACCCTTAATCTTTGACCATATTTTGAAGTCAATGGGGTAAGTACTGATTTAGCTATGTCTCGTACAGACAGACCGACGGAATCAAGAAAACATGTTTTTCGGCATCTAGGGACCCTGAAACGTGAAGATCTGAAAAAATCTCGGGGAGTGATTTTTGCACTATTTACACCTCGTAAAGGGAAGTACTGTGGAAAGCCTTTAAATTATTTATCAAATTATCTGAACAAAAAATATGGATTAAGAAAAGTGACTTTTGGATTTGTTGAGCAATTCGGGGTGTGTTTTCAAAAGTTGTAATTTACCTACCCTATCCTTCCTGTAAGAATAAAGGTTTATGGGATTAGATCTTGAGTCTGCGCAAATAGCTTAAAGTTTGCATATGGAAGCAAAAATTGCAGATTTAAAAAAAAAAAGCAATTTTTACTAATATTTCTATCACCAGATACTGAGGGTACTTCGTTAACACATCCTGCATGTGCATGGACAATGAAAATAATCTTGTGGGCTCCACTGGATCCTCGTCTACCATTATTTTATCAGCAGAATTAAACATGGTTATTGGGTGGAAATTGCAGTTGCTCCAAACAGTCAAATCATGTAGGCCAAAGTATTAAAATTGATCAAGGGAATCTAGAATATCGTGATCTTGCAGCAGTTATACGCCTTAAAGCAAGCTGCTAAATATGGGGCCGACCGTCAGTTAACATTCCAATTAAAAGATTCTCGTGCTGCGCAGCGAAACTACTTATTTCCAACACTTTAGAAATACTTAAGGCACTTCCAAATACTGGCAACTTTTGTTATGAGGGTATATGTACCAGGATGGTTTTTAATAAAAAGCATTCTGCAAATTAAAAAAACAACAGAGTAACAGACTACTTAAATACGCGATTTGATTTTTTAAAAGAAAAATGTAAATTGAAATTTAGTTATAAATCTAAATTTAATAAACAACTTTCCTGATACAAAAAATTTGAAAATTGAGTTTCTTTATTCAAGCTATGTGTACATGGGGATATGAATAAACTTTTTAATGACATTTCAGTGGTGGTATGAGAGGAATAGATGCTTCTTAAAACTAATCCGTGCCTTTTAATTTTAAGAAAAACTTTCAGGAATTGCACTATTTCCTTAAAACTGACCTAGATTGTTAAAAACGGTCAGCTTTTCACAAACGTACTAGGTTTCAGTCTGTATTTTGACCGACAGACAGACCGTCAGAATTGAGAAAACATGATTTTGGGCATCTAGAAACGCTAAAATTTGATGCCATATCAAACCTGGGACAGGGAATTTTTCACGATTATAAACATTTTATTTGGCCGCCATTTTGTTCTGTCATCTTGAATACGTACCACAATTTTACCATCTATATCACATTTAATTCTTGCACAAAATTTTAAGTCAATCTAATACGTAGTTTTTTTATGCTCATTTTTTAAATATTTTATTTCGCCATCTTGGATTCGTACCAAAATTTTACCAGTTGATTTGAACGTAATACTTGATATAAAACCTCGGACAGAGAATTTTCCACGATTACAAACATTTTATTTGGCCGCCATTTTGTTCCGCCAACATGAATTCGTACCACAATTTTACCAGTTCATAGAGATGAACACATTTAATTCTTGCCCGACATTTGAAATCAATCTAATAGTTTTTTCACGCAGTTTTTTTGAAATATTTTATTAAGCCACAATTTTGTTTTGCGATCTTGGATTCGTACCAAAATTTTACCAGTTGATTTGAACGTAATAGTTGATTTTTGTGCAAAATTTCAGATAAATTGGATAAGAAGTTTTTTAGTAATATTTTTTTAACATTTCACCAGGCCGCCATTTTGTTTCACCATCTTCAATTCGTACCAGAGTTTTACAAGATGAGTTATACATACAGACAGGTTGAAAGTGCCATGTTCCCTTAATGACTTGGATTTCGCGTTTCCTATTGGCAATAAGACAAATAAAGAGCCAAATCCGTCAACGATATTAGTTCGGTTTATATCGAATATTAAAAAAAGATCGGTAGTGTCGGCAAAAAAAATTCTTAAAAATTCAGGTGTCGTAATTTATGAGGATCTAACTCGGAGCAGGTATAATCTGCTTGTGGCGGCTAGAAAAAAGTATGGCAAAAGTGTGTGGTCAGTGGACGGTAAAATTTATTTTTGGGACCCTGTTAAAAATCAGAAGACATTGGTTCTGCAGAATAGTGATATCTAAATAATTATAGCTATCATGTTTATACTCAATTATGTTGTAGTTGTTTGGGTACCACTGTTCTGCTGAAACCGAACAACACTGTGCGATGGGCTATGGGAAGTAATACCTTATGTTTTTTTTTTGCTTTGCTTTTTTTTTTGCTTTGCTTTTTTTTTTGGAATGTTGAATGAACATTACTTTACCTTACATTTATTTTCAACGGGTTATTGAAAATAATAAATATTTGTAATTCCTGATTGATTTCAGATTGAAAATATTTCGATTTTATAGAAAATATCATTTTGTTATTGTGTATTATTAAGAAGTTCAATTTTGTGTTGAATATGTATTTTTTTATGCAATATAGGAATAAGGTGGGTAGTGTACTTTATTTAGATGAATATATTTTGGGAAAGTAATATTATACCAACTTGTTAATCTGTTCATTTTCGACGTATGGCTATCGTGGTATTTAATTTAATTCTGATTTGAATAGTAAGCTTTCGTACTCTATTTAGTATATTTTTTTTTATTTTTTTTTTTGGCAAAAATGTGATTACCTGTGTTATATTTAAATATAATACAGCGTATTTGAAATAAAATATCACATCTTTTTAATTTTAAGTATATATATAGGGAGATCTTGTGCTAAGTGTGACTATCATCTCATAAAGTAATTAGAATATTATATAGGTATATATATATATATTTTTATTTAGGCTAGTTTACTTATCTTTTGGGAGTCGCTGTTGGGTGCAGGTTATTGTTGGGGAGGCAGTGTTGGATATAAGAAAAATTTATTTATGCACAGTTTAAATTTTAAAGTTGCTCACTTAAACATTCGATCTATTTTTACAGGTTTTTTGGAATTTAAAATTGCAATTGAAGATTTCAATTTTGATTTAATATTTCTTACAGAGACATGGCTATCTGATGGTGACGACGTTTCTCTGTTTGCTATTCCGGGTTATCGGCTATTTCATAAGGATAGATTGGGTAGAGGCGGAGGTGTTGCAGCTTTTGTTAAAAATAATTTAACGCCAGAGTTACTGTCTTTTGAATTTAATGTAGCACACTTTCTTGAATTCTTAATTTTTAAAATCAAATTAAAAAATAAATATTACGCTTTTTGTGTTTTTTATCGTCCTCCAAATACTAACTTTAACTCCATTGCAAATGATTTTGACAACATTTTTTCCAGTATCTACCCTACTGTAGAACATATAATATGTTTAGGAGATTTTAATATTTATTTATTAAACTTAGATAATCCCTTAGTTCCTTTCTTTGAAAATTACAACTTGATACAAATATTAAATGAACCAACAAGAATATCGAGATCTGCCGTGACACTTTTAGATCCTATATTTGTAACTGATGAATCATTAATTAAAGAATTCGGCACTATTCCTATGGATAATATTTCAGATCATTGTTTAGTATACTCTTATTTAACAATAGAAAAACCTTCTGTTCAGCCGATGATTATTACTTATCGTAATTTTAACAATTTTGACGTAAACTCATTTCTTCATGATCTTCATTTGCTTCAGTGGAACGATATATTTTACGAAAACAATATAAATAATACAATAAACCTTTTGAATAAACTTTTTTTCCCACTTTTTGACAAACATGCTCCATTCAAAACGGCCAGAATTACAAAATCTAAGGCGCCTTGTCTAACATCAAATCTTAAAATTTTTATGAAGCAAAGAGATCAGGCTTTACGGGAATTTAAACGAGCCAGGACTGCTGTGGCCTGGGAAAATTATAAACGCTTAAGAAATTTTACTGTTTCGTTAGTAAGGCGGGAAAGAGGAAATATTTAAATGAAGTTTGCGCGGAAAAAAAAATTAAAAAAAAACCTGGAGATCTTTGAAGTCATTGAAGTTATGCTCTGGTAAAGATTTTAGTATTCCAGATAATCTGGCCGATCCAAATAAGATTAGTGAATATTTTGGTGAATTTCTTCAAAATATTTCTGATTGTAGTTTGAAAATTAATTTTTATCGGAATAATATTTTTAATGATCAATTGAATTTTTCTTTTAATATGATTACTATTGCGGAGGTTCCAGAATAATTCACGAAATACGTACTGAAGCTGCTGGTGTTGATGGCATGAGCGTTAAAATGTTAAAAATTTGCAGTCCTTTCATTGACAAATACATTACCCATATTATTAATTGTTGCATAGAAATTATTTTCCGGATCAGTAGAAAATTTCTATTGGAAAACCTTTATCTAAAACCAAAAATCCAACCAAACTTAACGATCTCAGGATAATCAGCATTTTACCACTTCTTTCTAAAATTTTTGAAAAAATTTTATATAATCAATTATTCAATTACTGTATTGTTAATAATATAATTCCGGAAACTCAATGTGGCTTCAGAAAAGACTTTAGTACATCCGTTGCATTGGTTGCTTCTGCTATCAAAACTAAAATATTATGGACTTGAGGAACCCTCAGTTAATCTTATAAAGTCATATTTTTTTAATCGTTATCAAAAAATTTTTTGTAATGACATATTTTCAGATGAGGTTCAGATCTTGTCAGGTGTGCCTCAGGGTTCGATCCTTGGACCACTTCTTTTTATTATTTACACTTCAGATATTTTGAAATCTTTAAAACAATGTAAAATTCAGGCGTACGCAGATGACACTCAAATTTACTATCATTTTAGTCATGAAGACCACTTAAATGCATCAAATATAATAAATGAAGATTTAAATATATTACAAAAACTTTCTTTTGAACACAACTTAAAATTAAACCCTTCAAAATCAATTTTAATGCTTTTTGGCCCAAAGAACCACAGAGATTTTTTGTGCCAAAATCTTAATATTAATATTAACAGTATCAGACTTCCTGTGGTTGCGTCTGCTCGTAACTTGGGAATTCTGTTGGATTCCGAGTTACGGTTTAGGGAATACGTTAAAATATTGATTCAAAAATCGTATCTGTCTCTAAAGGTATTGTATAACAGCCGTCAAGTCCTTAGTTTTTCCTTGCGTAAAATGCTTTGCGAATCCCTAGTTTTATCAAATTTTAATTATTGCGATTTTGTCTATGGTTCTTGTCTGGACATGGCAGACAAGAATCGGATTCAAAAAGTTCAAAATACATGTTCGCGCCTTATTTTGGGACTAAGAAAATTTGACCATATTTCACACACTTTCAAAGAACTAGGTTGGCTTAAAATGGATAATCGTAGAACGCTACATCTAGGCAGCTTTTTAATAAAAATTTTAAAAACCCCTGTGCTACCTTCATCCCTTAAAAATAAGTTTATGTTACGTTTAAATATCCACTCACGTAACATTAGATTTTGCAATAAATTAACGATGCCTCATCATCAGACCGCCATGTTTCAGAGATCTTTTACTTATAATGCCATAATACTGTATAACTCATTACCCTCTGAGCTAACATTGTTAAATGATATCAAATTTAAAACTTTATTTAAAAAACATCTCTTTAATATTCAAAACTCTATTTAAAATTAAAATTAAATTAAAATGTTTAAATTACTATTATTTTTATTTACAATTCTGCTTATGTCTTGTTTCTCCAATATGGCAGGTATGAACATGACTTCTAACACTCGTAACTTTTTTTTTATGTATTTTAATATAATTATTTGATTTGCATGTTAAATTTAGATTAATATTTTAACTGTATATCCAGCAAAATAGGGTTCAGTAGAGTAGCCTATTTGGCTAGACTGCGCCCTGTTTTTTCCTGGATTTTTTTTTTTATAATTTTAAGCAATCATTGTAACAAGTAAGAAAATAAAAGTAATTTATTATTATATTATTATTATTATAATACCTGATTTTAGCGCAAAATTTGATAAGTAGTTTTTTAGTAATATTTTTTTAACGTTTTACTAGGTCGCCATTTTGAAATGTAACCATTTCATCTCCTTATGACGCTTGATTTGTTAACAAAATTTGAATCGGATAAGTAGTTTTTGAGGTATATCGCGTACAGGCAGGCCGACGGAATTGAGAAGACATGATTTTTAGCATCTACAGGGACCCTAAAACGTGAGGATGTGTAAAAAGCTGGCAGGGTGATTTTTTCACGATTACAATACTTATTACGATTACAACCCTTTTACGAGGGAAGTAAAAATTAGCGTCGACTTAGTTATTTTAAATAGAACATCATCTATAATATTGTTTTATTAAATGTGCCTCGTCTTTTTTTCTTTTCTATTATATTATATGATAAATTTATTACACAGCTGAGAAAATTAACAAAAACCCTGCTAGGGCAGGATCAAGTCACGTGCAAGAGGTGCACAACGGTTTAATCTGTTATAACTTAACCCAAATACAAAAGACCTGCAGTGCTACTTGGAATTTTGGTACTTTTTTTTTAGTCATCAGTTGATAATTAATTGTTCTTCTTTCTTAAATATCCCATATTGGAATTTCTAAAAGGTAGTATGGGATATAATCAGCAAGAAGGAACCCATTTAGTGCAATAATATTATACAGGATATTCCATTTAACATTAAAAAGTCGATGTTAATTTTCTTACTTTCCAATTGTTATTTGTTTACTTTTTAGGAAATCTTGACAGTTCAGATAAAACCTTAACACTTTTGTTGTGTTTAACATTTTTTCTATGTTCAAAAATAAAGCTTGTAGACCCGGCACTAAATAAAAATAGAAACACTATACAGATTTGGAACGCCCTCCAAGCCCACATCCTGAGGGTGCCGCTAACTGCCCTTCAGTGTATTAAAACGTTTAGAACCCTATTGGGGCTGCAATGAAAATCTCAACAAAAATACATAAGATTATTTCCACTGTCTGATGAAATAATCGGATAATTAATTAGTTCTCTTTGTAATTTTTTATCAGGACCCATAAATCGAAAACAGTATTAAAATAAGATGTTCTCTGTTTCTCATTTTAAATTAAGGTATTAGACAAATTTTCCTGAATGTTACCGATATCGTAGCTTTGTGCTTGCTTGAACTGAAATGCACACAGGTCAATGCATCTAAACATATTCAAAATATACCGAAAAAAATGTGTGTCTCCTTTATTTGTGTGTATTCCTGCATCTTACGCCTATTATGAAAGCGTTATCAAATCTAATATCCTTATATTCATCAAGAACATACTCATTTATTGCAGTCATTATTAGTATACAGAGTATTCAATAACAAAGTCAATGTTAATTTTTTTCTTGCCAATTGTCGTTTGTTTACTTTTTTTAGAAAATTTTAACGGTTGGGAGAAGACTTTAAAACTTTTGTGTTTTTTGTGACTTCGAAACATAAATAGAAACCTTGTATATTTTTATAAATAAAAAGTTCTTTGTTCGTCATTGGTATTATTATAGTCAGTTCCTAATGTGTAGTCTTCTTCTTTTCTTAAGGAGACGAAAGCACGCCAAATAATTTTTTTTTTTAGTTTTGGGTCCAATTAAAAACAAGAGCTACCTGTATACCTTTCTATTTGATATTTTATTTCCGTTTCGCTTTAAAAAATTAAATGTTGAATTAGTGGATCCGACGTGAAAATAGACGATAAAAGCGATTTTTATTCAAAGCCAAACACATCCCATCGTTTGGATCTGAGCTGATCTGCTTTATCGAGGTCAGTGTATTGAAAACTTGGCAAACCTAGTGTGGCTGCAACGAAAATATCGACTTAAATACATAAGATTATTTTCACTGTTTGTTCAGCCAAATAGATGAAATAGCCAGATAATTTAAACTAACGAAATCCAAACCTAATAAAGGAACAGTTACTCAGCAAAAAGTTCCTGTAACGCACAAATGCAATAAACATTCACAGGTCGATGGATCTAAACATATTCAAATCACTTTGTAGAACACTACCCCCGGGGAATCCGAGGGTAAGATATATGTAAGCCAGGCAGACAATTCGAAATGCGAATTTTGTCGAATATTCACTCGTCGTATAACGTGCTCTCTGACTCGCCAGAATTTAATACCTTGGAGGATAGAGCGGGGGTACTCAAATGGAAAATTGGCTTAAAGTGGTTGTTGCAAAACGCAAACTTGAAAAATATAGTTATGTAATATTTGGGTTCTGGCCTTTTTAAAATTGTCATACTTTGTTAAGACTTGCTCGAGGATCCATATAGGGCGGAATTTTCTATAAACGCTAAAGTACATTTAAGTGCTTATACAAATTCTATAATTTATCTCTTAAAATTTATATAAGCCCTTATTTCAGTCTTACATTTTTTTATAAATATGTATCTCTATATAAAAGTTTTATATTAATCTCTGAAATCTGGTACATTTTTACTTCCTTTATAAGAGGGAAGTATTGTAATCGTAAAAAAATCTTTCTCCGGGATTTTTTCAGATCATTACGTTTTAGGGTCCCTAGAGCCAAAACATGTTTTTCCAAATCCGTCGAGTCTGTTTGTTCGCGACATAACTCAGAAATTTCTAATCCAATTTACTTCAAATGTAGGTCAAAAATTAAGGTTCATTAATATGGAGATGACATGGTAACATTTTGATAAAAATCCAATATGGGTGAACAAAATGGCGGCCCAGTAAAATGTTAAAAAAATTATTACTAAACAGTTATAGAATAGAAATAGGGATCATGGAATCCTTGTTGTGACGTTAGTGTAAGGTGAAACAAAAATACATTAATTACTTATCCAATTTACCCTATATTTTGCACTAACATTTGATGTGATATGGGGATTACCTGTTACAATTTTTGTACAAATCCAAGATGTCGGGTCGAAATGGCGGCTTAAAAGATTGTTAAAAAAATCGGGGGTAAGAATTTTGGTAGGAATCGAAGATGGCGGAACAAAATGCCTGCCTTATTAAATGTTTAAAAATCGGTCTGACAAAACTACTTATTCGATTGATTTTAAGTTTTGCACAAAAACCAATGTGATAGAGGGATAAACTGGTACAATTTTAGAGAGGTGCCATTTTGGTGGAACGAAATGGCGGCAAAATACAACTTTGAAATTTTGCACAAAATTCAAGTGTGAAACCGTGAACTATTAGAATGTTGTCAATCCTATATGGCGGCCTAATTAATTGTCTAAAAACCTGGTAAAACTTCATTTTCTGGAATACAAACCTTTCTTTTTATGGAGGAAAATCACAAATATCATAATAAATTTTTTATTGAGTATGTAAATAAAATTATAAAAAATAACAAAATGAAAATAAATTAACAACAAAAAAAACAAATTTTTAAAAAATGCAGTGTTTTTATTTAAGGTTTAGGTATAGTAAGTGAATGAATGTTTATATGAATGTATGTAGGTTAGATCTGGATAAAAAAGAAATTGTTGAAAAATATATATTTGTTTCAATCTGAATGATTGCTAGATATGAAAATGAAGCAAATGTAAAAATAACTATTCAAGAGAACAGTGACTTTCGGCTTGTCAAAGACAACATAAAAATACTAAAAATGTAGCAAAAACGGTACAAAATATAAATATGAAGAAAAATTAGTTTTAAAAAAAATCTGTAAATTGACCTATTCCCGGAACACCTCTCGACGAATATCACTGCACACAAATAACCCAGTTTATATAAAAATATATTTATTTGGCAATATTGTATAAATTATAATATATTTCACTTTTCCTAATAAAACTAGTGTTTCATTATAAGGTAAGTTCTAGTCAGTTTGGTACAAAAATAGGTAAAGCTCTTTTTAAGAGAACTTTCCTCGAAATCAACCTAATATAACATCTAAGTTGGTTTAAAGTAAGAAATACGCTCAACAGTTTTTTTTAAATAATTGTGGAATTTTTTATAGAAAATGTTATGTCTGCAAAGCATAATTTCGATCTCCTTTACCTACGGTCCTTAAATATTATTTTTTGCATCCAATTCCAGTATTTCCAGTTCACTATCCAACCAACGCTCAAATTAGGATCAGGATTTAATTTGTTTTTCCAAAAAAAACAATAGAATACTTAAATACGCTAGTGGAAGTTTTTAAAATAAAATTTGCAAAATTTAGTAATAAATCTCAATTTAAAAAACAACTTTTTTCTTACAAGAAATTTGAAAATAGATTTTTTTTTAAGAAATCATGGTTCTTGGATTTAGACTGTGTCCAATTGGAACTACTTTGCGACGTTTCGCCTGCGATTGCACATTACTCCTTTTGTTTGAAAAGGGACATCTTTCGGGGATCGCAAGCATTGTCCAATTGTCTTATGTGTAATGAAGATTGTACGAAGTAATCATCCTATTTTGTCTGTAGTGCCATGTATGTAGGGAAGAATAACAATACCTAATGGTGGCTCCGTATTATTCACCTTTCGCGGAGTTGGATTACTATATATTTTAAATAAAAGCGTAATAACTTCAGTTCAATAGCCATTCCCTCCTAGAGCTTCGGCCAGCTTCGATGTTTCCGATGTTAGAGAATCTTGAACAGAAATCGACATGGCTCTAAATACTGGTGAGTTAATAACCGATTTCTTTTGTACTAGATGATTTTGGAGTTTGTTGATACTTAAATATCTATTTGTATGCGTCGGTTTTTTATACACAGATTGTCCTACAGTACCATTTTCCTTCCTTTGGACAAAAACATCTAGAAAGGAAATCGTTTCATTAGATTCACTTTCCATTGTGAATTTATTGTTATGATGTTGTTCATTAAGGTAGTCTAGACATATGAAGAGATTTTTTCTGTCCATGAAGCCAAACAACAAAAATATCATCTAGATATCTGAACCAGTATTTTGGTTTCAGTGGAATGGATGTTAAAGCAATAAAGCTATTCGCCGCCACAGATGATAGAGGAGATCTCATAGCTGCCCCTAAGGTTTGTAAACATATTCAAATATACCGAAAAAATGTTTGTCTCATTTATTTTTGAGTATTCTAGCAACTTCCGCCTGTTCAGAAAGAGGCATATTTATAATCATCAAGGAGAGACCCATTTAATACAAGTACTATTATGTAGAGCAGCCATGTCAAACATGCAGCCCAGTGAGCATTTTTCTGCGGCCCAAATCAGTTTTGAAAACAGCCAGATAATGCGGCCCGCGAACAAGTCGGAAACCGTTTTTGACAGCGCGCGCCGCTGCAACAACGATTGGTATAATAAAATGTACAATGTACATAGTACCATCTATGTTTAGGAGGATGAACTACACATACTCAACCTTCCATGAAATTCTATCGCGCAAAAACACAGACGACGCTATCTGAACATTCTGGAAAGAACTCGAGAAATCACAATCCTTATATAAGCCGTGTTCGATTTAGTTCAGTCGTTCAGTGTTTAGTCAGTTATGAGTCAGTTGCGATAGAGTTTCGAGTTGAGTTGCGCACTGTTACAACATTTAACAGTACTTATTATAATTTATTTCGGATACAGTTCTTAACATGTTTCTTTCAAAACCAAGTGGAAATAAGAGGAAATTTGTAGATGAGCATCGTATCTTTCAAGAAAAGTGGGAATTAGAGTTTTTTTGCTGTGAAGTGAAAGACAAAATTGTTTGTTTGATTTGTAATAGTACAGTCGGTGTCCCAAAATTATATAATATGAAACGTCACTATGATATTCATAAAACTTTGTTTGACAAGTATACAGGCATGTTCAGAAACGAAAAGTTAAATAAGTTGAAATCACGGTTGAAAGATCAGCAGCTTATGTTTACACGTCCAAAGCAAGAAAATGAATCTGTCCTTCAAGCGAGCTACGTACTGTCGGAGTTGATCGCGAAAGACTCAAAACCATTTGTTGAAGGTGAATTTATAGAAGAGTGCCTTGTAAGACCGCGGAAATTGTAAGTCGCGGGAGCGTGAAGGCATTTCAAAATATATCCTTGTCCCGGAATACTGTCGCTGAAAGAGTTACTGAGTTGGCTGCCAATATTAATGATCAGATAAAAACAAAATCAGACTCTTTCATTGCATTTTCTATTGCCTGTGACGAAAGTACGGATGTGTGTGGTGTGGCGCAACTCGCTGTTTTTTTTCGTGCGGTTGATACAGATATCAATGACGAATTACTGGAATTAGTACCATTGCATGATACAACAACTGGGAAGGATATTTTCAATGCTGTTTATGGACTTCTGCAAAAATACAATGTAGATTTGTCAAAACTGTGTTCCGTTGCAACAGACGGGGTTCATTCAATGACTGGAGTAAAAAATGGCGTCGTTAAAATATTACAGACAAAGATCAGAGAAACGGGCAGTGACGAACCAGATTTTCATCAAAAGTGATCAAGTTGGAAAGTGTTTTAAAGTCAGTGAAAAAAATTATAAACTTCATAAGGTCACGAGGCCTTAATGAGCGACAGTTTTCGGCATTTTTACGTGATTTAGAATGTGAGTACACTGGTGTACCATATTATGCAGAGGTGCGATTACTTTCGTGTTCTATGGTACTCGACCGGTTTTGGAAACTCAAAGAGGAAATACGCGTTTTCATGGAAACAACAGGAGAAGATGTCAGCTTATTATGCAATGTACCTTTTTTACAAGATCTTTCATTTCTGGTAGATATCACAAAACACTTGTCGGACTTAGATACGAAATTGCAAGGACCACGTCAAGTTATTACAGATATGCATCATCATATGAAAGCTTTCAAGTGTAAGATGATGTGGGAAAAACAGTTAGCAGAGGATAATCTGTCAAATTTTCTGATTTGTAAGTCATATCAGGAAAGCACAAGTATCCCAATATCATACAAAATATATTCAGAGAAAATGAGAAGCCTTCCGGCAGAATTTGAGGAGCGTTTTCAGGATTTTAAGACCCAAGAAAACAATTTTTCTCTATTTACTGGTCTTTTCACTATCGATATTGATTCCCCCTCACTTGCAAATGGAAATAATTGAGATTCATTGTCAGACCCATTTAAAACAAAAATTTGATAGTGTTGGTACATTCGAATTTTATAAGTACTTGCTTGTTCAATACCAAGAAATGAGAAAATTTGCCTGTAAAATCCTGTCAATGTTTGGAAGTACCTATAAGTGTGAACAACTATTTTCTTTGATGAAAGGAAACAAATCTCCCGCAAGATCGCGATTGACGGACGCACACTTGGACGCAGTTTTAAAAGTTATTTCCGCCGATAAATTCGCGCCACAAATGGACAACTTAATTAAAGACAAAAGACGTCAAATATCTGGCAAAAGAATTTAATGTTTGTAGTTTTTTGTAATGTCCTTTTTATTGGAAATTTAATAAACAGACTTGTCCTATAATAGTACTTTTTCTCAAGATTTTTTTAGTAGTTTGTCTTCTTTAAGGTAAGGTTTTGCGACCCACCTAGTCGATGGTCTTCATGCTTTTGGCCCACCAGTGACTTTAAGTTTGATATGGCTGATGTAGAAAATTCCATTTAAAATAACAAAGTCGATGTTATTTTTCTTACTTGCCAATTGTCATTTGTTTTGTTATCTTATATTCATACCAAAATGTTAGCAGTTCATCCTGATGTAACACTTAATTTTTGTGCAAAATTTGAGGTAAATTGCTTAATTAGTTTTTTTAACGTTTCACTATGACGCCATCTTGTTCAGGCATATTGGATTTTTACCAAAATATTACCAGGTCATTCCCATATGACTCTTAATTTCTGACTAAAATTTGAAGCCAATCTGATGAGTAGTTTTTAAGCTATGCCACGAACTGACAGACAGATAAACCGGCAGACGGATCGACGGAATTGATAAAACGTATTTGTATTGTAAGGTATGTAAGACCGATTACAAACATTTTATTTGGTCGTTATTTTGTTCCGCCATCTTGAATTAGTACCACAATTTTACTAGTTCTCTATACTACAAAAATTTATGGCACACAATTTGAAATCAGTTCATTAGGAAGGTTTTTCAAGCTGAATTTTTAAATATTTTATCAAGCCGCCATTTTGGTTCCGCCATCTTGGATTGGTACCAAAATTTTGCCAGTTGATTCCTACATCATACTGGATTTTTAGCAAAACATTACCAGGTCATTTCCATATGACCCTTAATTTTTGACCAAAATTTGAAATCAGTCAACATGTTTTTTTGTCGTCTAGGGACCCTGAAACGTGAAGATTTGAACACATCTCAGAGGGCGATTTTTTCACGATTACAATACTTTCCTTTTACGAGGGGAAGTAAAAAAACAATCTGTGTTAAACATCGAATTAAGATTAAGAAATATTAACAAAAACTATTTAAGAATATTGTTGAAATGTGAAAGAACTGCTTTTAGGCAAAAATAACATATATGATAGATAATATAAAAATAATTAACATACGGCTGAGTTTCAAATTTTGCTACCATTTATACGTTTATGTCCTATACTTCCGTTTACGATTTGGTTTTGCTTTACCTGTCTCCCGATCCGATCGAACGCATCCGATACACTCAAAGCCTCCAAAATTAGCGATATAAACGGTTAGGACCGAGATTCGGATCCACCACACGTATAAGTCGGTCCTTAAGTTTTTGTGGTTTGAATTGAACCAATCAGATACAAAGCGAATTTTTAATGGTATAAACGGATTGGATTGAAATTATTGCTAAGAGAAAACTGGTAAAATTCACGTCGTTATTTTTTGCCATAAGCTAGAAATTTGCCAAATAAATACATATTAAAAAGTATTTTTTTGTTTTGACATTATAGTCAGGTAATTTAAATTTAACAATTTTTTATTTATATATATATAAATTATAATTTTCAATCAGAAATCATACATATAAAACACATAACAAAATAAGATATTCTGTTTCCTGATTTAAATTAAGGTATTTTACCAATTTTGTAGCTTTGTGCTTTCTTGAACTGAAACGTGGAACAAAAACAAAATATGGCAAAAACTCTTACGAAACCCAAACCTAACAAAGTGACAGTTACTTAACAAAAAGTTCGTGTAACGCACAAATGCAATAAACGTTCACAGGTCGATGGATCTAAACATATTCAAATCACTTTGTGGAACACTACCCCCGGGGAATCCGAGGGTAAGATATATGTAAGCCAGGCAGACAATTCGGTATGCGAATTTTGTCGAAATATTCACTCGTCGTATAACGTGCTGTCTGACTTGCCAGAATTTAATTAATACCTTGGAGGATAGAGCGAGGGTATTCAAATGGAAAATTGGCTTAAAGTGGTTGTTGCAAAACGCAAACTTGAAAAATGTAGTTATGTAATTTGTGTATTCAGGCCTTTTTAAAATTGTCATACTTGGTTAGTATTTTCCCGAGGACCCATGGTGAGCAAAAATGTCTATAAAGGCTCAAGCAAATTTTAGCATAACCGGGCAACTGATACAAGTGCCTAAATATAACTTCTAAGTCCAATTTTTTAGAAATATATGTCTATATAAAAGTTTTATATTAAACTCTGAAATCTCGTTGGTATGTTTTTTGAAATAGAATTGCGTGTTGTTGGACTTGAATAAAATTATTTTTCTTGGTTTATTTATTTGTATTTTTATACATTTTCCATTATTAACGGCATTTCGCAATATATAGGCTGTTGTCCGAGGAAGTAAAATAAAAGTTACAAAACATTATGATCGCCAGGGATATTTAAACAAAAAAAATGTTTTGCAAAAAAATCCGCAAAATGAATCTTAATAATTTTTATTTGAATATTCGATTTTGGCAATTTACAAGATTAAGAAGGAGGGCAGAACATGTTCATATATTATTTTTACGCTATAAAAAATTCTTTTTTGTTGAACATTTTGATTCCAATACCAGTAACTAGCTTCGCTGGAGATTAGATAAAAAAATCTTTTGCAAAAAATCCGCAAAATAATTCTTTACAATGTTTATTTGAGTATTCGATTTTGGCAATTTACAGTATGCGGAAAGAGGGCAGAAGATATTTATATATTATTTATATAAAAACTTTTTTTTTTGTTGATAATTTTGATTCCAATCATTATCTTCGCTGGAGATTATATAAAAAAATATTCTGCAAAAAATATACAAAATTTTTATATTTGAATATTCGATTTTGGCAATTTACAGGATTCAGAAGGAGGGCAGAACATATTTATATATTATTTTTGCACTATAAAAAATTCTTTTTTGTTGAACATTTTGATACTAATACCAATAATTAACTTTACTGGAATTTTATATAAAAAAAATATTTTGCAAAAAATCTGCAATAAGATTCGTAACAATTTTTATTTGAATATTCGATTTTGGCAAATTCCACGATTCAGAAGGAGGGCGGAACATATTTATTATTTATATATTATTTTTGCACTTTGTTCGATTTTGGCAATTTACGGGATTCACAAGGAGGACAGAACATATTTACATATTATTTTTGTACTATAAAAAATTCCTTTTTGTTGAACATTTTGATTCCAATACCAATAATTAACTTCGCTGGAGATTATATAAGAAAATATTTTGCTAAAAAATCCGCCAATTGACTCCTAACAATTTTTATTTAAATATTCGACTTTGGCAATTTACAGGAATCAGAAGGATGGCAGAACATATTTATATATTATTTTTGCACTATAAAAAATTCTTTTTTGTTGAGCATTTTGATTCCAGTACCAATAATTAACATGACTGGAGATTTTATAATAAAAAAAAACCTGTAAAATGACTCTTAACAATTTTTATTTAAATATTCGATTTTGTCAATTTACAGGATTCAGAAGAAGGGCAGAATATTTTTTATATTATTTTTGCACTATAAAAAATTCTTTTCTGTTGAACATTTTGATGATTCAAATACCAATATTAACTTCTCTGGAGATTGTATAAAAAACATATTTTGCTAAAAAATCCGCCAATTGACTCTTAACAATTTCTATTTGAATATTCGATTTTGGCAATTTACAGGATTCAGAAGGAGGGCAGAACATATTTATATATTATTTTTGCACTATTAAATTTTTTTTTGTTTGATTTCAATACTAATAATTAACTTCACTGGAGATTATTTTCTTCCCCTAGCGACCTGCTAGAACCCACTCTGGTTAAACCTACATTTTATAGAAGCTGCTAAATGACTGTTACTAATACTACTGCTGGATAGGTTGTAATTTTCCTCAGTTCCAATTTTGCGCTGTCCAAAATCTCTCGCATGAAATTATATATTGAAACATCTCTAGCTCTGTTCTCTATTCGAACCGCTTGGCTACCTGAAAATATATGGATAATTAATATAGTTGTATTAATATATTAATATGGCCATATTAAATTCATAAACTTAAAAGTACGTTTAGTAGTTAGTAGGTATTCCTATTTTACAGTCTATATATAGCAGTTTGCTTTCTTGACAGATGCTTTAACCCTATTCTGGCCCGTAGATCCATTATTTGTATGACCTGTCCAAAATAATTGCCTACTTTTATGGGGTTTAATATAATACCATTTATGAAAAAATGTATTAAAAGATTAGTTTTATAAGACAGGATTTTATAACACGAGAAGGGCGATTGACATTAAATGTCTTATAAAATTAGTATTTTATACTATTTTTTTTTATTTTGTGCACTATAATTTTCAAAAAGCATTATCTTTAAAAAACATTTTCAGGTTTGTAGCAATACATGTCAAATGTAGCAATTACATGCTCATCATTTTTGTTTTTCAATTTTGAGACGTCACCGGTTTCAAATTCAATGCAAAGCTAAGTCATTGCCAGCTTTTTAGATAAAAAAAGTAGTCTGGAAGAGAGTGTCAGGACGATACCACTTTGTGTATGTTATGTATAAAAGACGTCTTGATGATTGCAAAATAGAAAAAAATATTATAAATAATGTATTTTTAAATGTGTTCAGATTATTTGTTGCGTTTAGATTGACAAACAAAAATACTTTTTGCTTTTTCTCAACTGAATAAAAATATTTAACTTTAAATTAATTAAAGCAAATATTTAATAAAATTGCATAGCTCAAAAAATATTTTTATTCAGTTGCGAAAAACCCAAAAAAGATTTTTGTTTGTCAATCTAAACGCAACAAGTAATATGAACACATTTAAAAATAGCATTATAGCTGCAAACTATCATGTTTTTCATATCTAGGTTACATGTGAAACAAACTGACAAATTTTTAAATTTTGGAATCAATTCTCTTCTATTTAATGTTACTATGTGGTGTCTATAAAAACTTAAGGTAAATGAAATAATTTTTTATGCTTGTTTAAATAATATTGTTTATTTTTAAATGTGTTCAGATTATTTGTTGCGTATAGATTGACAAACAAAAATCTTTTTTGGCTTTTTCGCAACTGAATAAAAATATTTAACTTTAAATTAATTTTTAATATAATTACATACAACATGTAGACTAGTCTGTCTACGGAATGTTTCGATACATAATATAAACAATATTATTTAAGCAAGCATAAGAAATTATATCATTTACCTTAAGTTTTTATAGACACATAGTAATTGTACAAATACTTTCATCCTATCGGGACTCATCAGTGCGCCGATCGTAAGAGAAAAACATTAAATAATAGAAAAGAATTGATTTCAAAATTTTAAAATGTGTCAGTTTGTTTGACATGTTACCTAGATATGAAAAAAATGATAGTTTGCAGCCATCTATAATGTTATTTTTAAATGTGTTCAGATTAAATTAATTAAATAATATTGTTTATATTATGTATCGAAACATTCCGTAGACAGACTAGTCTACATGTTGAGGTATGTAATTATATTAAAAATTTGCTTCAATTAATTTAAAGTTAAATATTTTTATTCAGTTGCGAAAAAGCCAAAAAAGATTTTTGTTTGTCAATATTGTTTATATTATGTATCGGAACATTCCGTAGACAGACTAGTCTACATGTTGAGGTATGTAATTTTATTAAATATTTGCAGCAATTAATTTAAAGTTAAATATTTTTATTCAGTTGGGAAAAAGCCAAAAAAGATTTTTGTTTGTCAAAGAAAGTATAATAGAATAAATAAACCCAAAACTTATAACTAAAGTACCACTTTTCTCAGTTCTAATATCTTCAAGATCGAGTTAAAGCGTTCAATAAGTCAGAATTGATACTTACAGGGCGTTAAAGTCCAATTACTCGGTTATTGTGGGAATAAGAAAAAAAATTATTACAGGGTTGAAGATTAGTTTTCCACAAACCAAACTTACATTTTTATAAATGGAGCACCCTGTATATTGTTTTATTTTCAGATTCCGATTTTGGCCATTCACCCAATATAGGGTTTGTAAGGTCTCTGCAGAGCCATTCAAGATATACGGTCACTTTTCGATAATATCAGAGGTACATTTGACGCCCTGTAAATCATTTTAGCACAGTAAAAACTTCCAAATGTGGTCTTCTGTCAACTGCGGTATTTTTCTTTAATATTCTTTAATAACGGTATGCAGGGTAAACAAAAATCCTCAATGCAAATTTTCTCGATTAATTTAAATGGAACGCCCAGTATATTATTATATTTTCAGATTCCTCCCTTTTTCGCCATTCACCCAATATAGAGTTTGTGTGGTCTATACATATATTTCTTTTTATTTACTCATTCCAGCATGAATGGGTCGAAAAAGTTTAAATCTTCAAAAAATTAAAAATTATCACTAACGAAAAAAGACTTAATCCAAAAATTTCACAAATACAAATGATATTATTACAATGATCTACTAATAAAAACTGGTGGTTATTACGAAATGATAAATATGATTGATGTGTTAGGAGCAAGTGAAAGCAATTGTTTATTAACGATAAGAATATATCACGAAAAGTATCCTCATAGAAGACAAACACGAGAAGTGCTTTTGAAAGATTATGCAACGGTTTGATAAAACGGGAAATGTAGAATACACGAAAACTGATCGAGCCAAACCTGTTTTAAACTAGTTAGGACAGCTAGGACAACTTAACATCTAGTTTATACTAGTTGTTAAGTTGTCCACCCTAGAGTAATTAGAATGTGCAAATAAAAAAATAATAACAATAAAAAACACAAATTGCATAAAACAGCAAAAAATACTTAATTAGATGTTCGAAATGACCACCGATTGGTTCTACAAAAATATTTAAACGATTTTCAAAAGATACTCTAACATCTCTTAATGTATTAAAATAAGTATTATTAAATACACTTCGGATTCTTTTCTTCATATTTTATTTTGTAGTCGGAGGTGTTTGATACACTGAATTTTTAAAAAAGCCCCAAAGAAAAAAGTCAATTTTTGTCAAGTGAGGGAATCTAGGCGACCACGCAATCGATCCTCCTTTTCCTATCCAGAGTTCTTGCAACTGTTCATTAAGAAATGCATGAATGTCAGCCGTATGGTGAACTGGGGCACCGTCATGCATAAACCATATTTGATCACGGACGTTAAAAGGGATTTGGTATAATGGTATTACAAAATCTTCCCTCAAAACCTGAGGATATTGATATGCAGTAAGACTTTCTTCAAAAAAATGCGGACCGATGACAAAATTTCCAACAATTCCACCCCAGACGTTAAGACACAAACTGTTTTGACTAGTTGTACGAATATAGTGAGCATTTTCAGTAGCGTAGTAATAAAAATTATGACTATTGACATTTCCATTTTTGTGAAATGCTTCGTCAGTAAATAACACAAAGTTAGAAAATCTTGGCTCTCTCTGAATTTGTTGTTGTGCCCAGTGCCAAAAATCTAGTCGCCTGTGATAATCATCCTCATACAATTCTTGAAGGAGTTGAACGTAGTATGGTTGAAACTTGTTTTTTTTAGAATTCTTAGAACAGTGGTTTGGCTTACATCTATTTCCCTTACAATTCTTCTTTAGCCAATATTGTTTTTTTTAGAATTCGTAGAACAGTGGTTTCCAGTGGCGGCTATTCGGAGGAAGTAGGGGAAGAGCTTCTTCCCCAAAAAAAACCTGGCAAGTTATTTTTTAACAAACTTTAAAAATCAATACAATATACTAATTTTCAATATTAAATCTTTTCAATATTAAATATAATTCATTTCATTAAAAATTATCAATAATTGCAATGTTAAATTTAATCCATTCGTAGTATTGCCGCTGGCCGCTCGTCAGAAACCTAGAGACAAACACAAAACGAAATGACATACTTGCGCGTATTAAGCAAATCCGTATGTGCGCCCACCGGACCGCCAGCAAACTCGTTTGTGTCGATCCACCAACGGAAGAGCCATGTGCGAGCTCCGTAAAAATCTTCCAGCGAGAAATGAAAACAATGCCTGAAAAAATGCGTTGCTATAGCAAGAAGAGTATCGCATGTACGAAGACCGCGTCTCTAGGGAAGAACCGCAGTTCAACGCTTCCGTGCATATTGTACGTAAAGTAGATCGCGGCGGTCGCACTTTATTCAGTATTTTATCGGAGGTCCTTTATTTTATTGTTTGGAGGAGTGGCGCGTGGGTGTGGTTAAAAATGAATTCGTTTGGGCCCGTTAGTGACATTGTTTTTAGTCTGTTAGAAACTCCATTTTCCCGTTGGAAAGAATTATTAATAATAATTACGGGTTGACAAACAAGTGTGCTGACAATTAGTGCTAAAAAAGACATTAAAAATTCTAGTAAATTCTACAATATTCATTTAAAAAATTCTTGATTTTTTGAATTTAAGTGGCTGTGTAGCAATGGATATTTGCAAAACATATTTTGCATGCCGTGCCCATTTTAAACCTTGTCTGTCCTACTTTTCTCTATCTAACACTTCCCCTATTTTTTTACCCACGAGCCGCCACTGGGTTTGACTTACATCTGTTTCGCTTGCAATTGTTCGTGAACCAATATGTCAGTCTTCTATAACGTTTAAGTTTTCCGCTAACTCGTCCTCCTCATTTAAAACAGGTTTGGCTCGATCAATATTCGTGTATTCTACATTTCCCGTCTCATCAATCAAACCGTTGCATAAGCCTTCTCAAAAGCGATTCTGTGTGGTTGTCTTCTATCAGAATACTTTTCGTGATATATTCTTGTCGCTAACAAACAATTCTTTTCACTTGCTCCTAACACATAAATCATATCGATCATATCTTGTCTATTAAAATTCATCTTTGCGTCTTACAATAGAAACTGTACTTAGTTTTTAATACAAAACTCAAGCACCAGCATTACATTTCAAATTTATATTTTTGACAAGTTAATTTCATTTGTAAAAATAAGGCACACTCGATTTTTATCACTGGTCACAACAACAAATTTAAAGAGAGCCAAGATTTGCTCACTTTTATGTGTTATTTACTGACGAAGCAACATTCTACAAAAATAGAAATGTCAGTAGACACAATTTTATTATAACGCTACTGAGAAACCTCAGTTTACTTGCACAACTAGTCAGAATAGGTGTCTCTTAACGTCAAATGTACCTCTAATATTTATCTATATAGACCCGACAAACCCTATATTAGGTGAATGGCCAAAAGTTTGGTTTGTGGCAAACTTATCCTCAACCCTGTAGAATCGAAAATAATTTAAGGTTATAGCTCTCAGCAGTCCCTACAATTTTCGTATATTTGTTTTTTCTAATTTCCACGATAACCGAGCTATTGGACTTTAACGGTCTGTTACAGACTCACCCTGTAGAACATATAATATTTTTCCTGCAATCATTTATTTCTTGTGTAATTTGTGATCCTTTTTAAAACGCTGAAAGAGCTGGCTGTGCTGGCACTGAATGCTGGTAGAGTGAGGTAAAAACTTCAATACTGGGAAATGTGGAATAGATTTTTGTCTCTCGTATCATTTGTCTTGGTGTCGGCTCTGAATGGCATTGAACTTGTTTGAGGAAATTACAGAAATTTACAGATTTTTCATGTCCCCAGAATAAAATGTTTGTGGGTTTAATCCATATTCTCGAATTTCGTGTATATCCGCAACAAGTTTTGACAAAAAAATAGAATTTGAAACAACATTCCAACTTGGTATACGAACTAAACACTGTTCAAAGTATTACATTTATAAATATTAAATAAATAATAATGTTTTTAATATATCGTGTTATACGTTATAAAATAGGTCACGGCCTGACCCTCTTGTCTCTGGTGACCAGTGGAACATGCCCCAATAGTCCTAACGTAGAAAGCTCCCCTGCTTTCAATTCGAGTTTCTCATAATAAGATAATAATAGAAATGTTTTAATTGGGATTCTCGGCCGAAATCCTTTATCCCCTGGTGATTAAAGTGCTATCATAAAGAATTTATGAAGCGGTTCGTTACTTTTTGACAGTACATATTAACTAGGTAGGTATATAGGGTATATCCAGGTGACACTGAAATAATTTCCCAGCCTACTATTTCATTACATTTTACAGACATTTTATTTCAGATTTAGAGAATCAATATGGTGTAATATAACGCTCAAATTAATCAATAAAACAATTGAAATGCGCTTCCGGTTTCACCGGAAGTTAGTTGAATTTTAAAAGACCTTTCATTTAGTGGTTTTTTGGATACTACAGATAATTCTTTTTTCTTTGTCGTATAAGACACTATATGTCAAATATTAACGGTTTTCAAAAAACTCAAATTTCTATCAATTTTTTTTAAACCCATGAACTACCCTACCTTTTTTACTTTCCTCATAAAAGGGAAGTATTATAATCGTGAAAGAATCACCCTCCGACATTTTTTCAGATCTATACGTTTCACTAGATGCCGAAAAACATGTTTTCTCAATTCCGTCTGTCTGTCGGTCTGTCTGTTCGCGGCATAGCTAAAAAACTACTTAATATGGGGATGAATTGGTAACATTTTGGTAAACATCTAGTATAGCAAAACAAAATGGCGGCCTAGTGAAAAAAATATTACCAAAAACTACTTATCCTATTTGACTCAATTCTTATAAAAAAATTAAGTATTACGTAGGAATCAATTGGTAAAATTTTGGTCTGAAAAAAGTACTTAATGGACTGATTTCAAATTGTGTGCCATAACTAATAGAGATCAGGTTTCTACATATTTTCAGGTTTTGGCGTCCTTAGTGCAAGCATTAAGTGTGATATAGAGATAAACTATTAAAGTTCTGGTACGAATTCAAGATGGTGGCCAAATATATTTTTTTTAATCAACCTGAAAAAATATTACTCAATTGGCTTTAAATTTTGGGAAAAAATTAAATGTGATATAGGGTTAAACTGGCATAAATTAATCATAACGTAACAAAATGACGGTGTGTGTCAATGTAAAAACTATTTATTGAATTTGTTTTAAATTATGTCCAAAAATCAAGTGTCGCATAGGTAGAAACTGGTAAAATATTGGTAGGAATCCAAAATGATGGAACAAAATGGCGCCCAATTAATTTATTTGAAAAGATAGTGTTACTAAATGACTATGTACTGAACTAAATTGGGTCACACTTCACAATACCTAACAAAAGCAAAGATTCATAACGGGGGAAGTTCCGGGTAAAGGAAGTTTTCGGATTTTTTTACTAGCTATTTAATGCAGTAAAAAAGCAACCACCACTTTGTTTTCATATTAGAAGTTTGGGGATAATACGACTAGGACAGATTTTACCTATATTATTTTTTTCTTTTTGTAAACCATACCACAATTGTTTTATACTGTGAGTTTTTAACTTTCATATTGATTTTTATTTTCTTTCAACTGATTAATGTCTGAAAAATGTTTTTCTGCATTATTCAGCAGTTGTAAAATATCAAACTATAGGTGGAAAAAGCAAGTAAGTTTCATATCTACATCGGCATTAGACATAGGATGTTTGAAGCTTACCTATCTACCCTACGACTAACAATGATCTGATTTTTAAAAATAAATCGGCTTTATAGTACATAAAAAGATTTATAGATGTTTTATTGATATCATCATCTAGGTCACTAGAATAACATTTTTGTGTGTTCAATCCATGTTCTCGCATTTATAGTAGATCCGCAACAAGTTTTCACAAAAAAATAGAATTTGAAACCTACGTAAACCTTTCGTATAAGACACTATATGTCAAATATTAACGGTTTCCTTAACAAAACTCAAATTTCTATTCATTTGTTTTTAACATATGAACTCTCCTACCTTTTTTACTTTCCTCGTAAAACGAAAGTATTATAATCGTGAAAAAATCACCCTCCGAGATTCTTTCAGATCTATACGTTTCACTAGATGCCGAAAAACTCTCAATTCCGTCTGTCTGTTCGCGGCATAGCTAAAAAACTACTTGATATGGGGATGACTTGGTAACATTTTGGTAAAAATCTAGTATAGCAAAACAAAATGGCGGCCTAGTGAAATGTAAAAAAAATATTACTACAAACTGCTTATCCAATATAACTCATTTTTTTTTCAAAAATTAAGTATTACGTAGGAATCAATTGGTAAAATTTTGGTACGAATCCAAGATGGCGAAACAAAATGACGGCTTAACAAATTATTTAAAAATTCAGTCTGAAAAAACTACTTAATGGACTGATTTCAAATTGTGTGCCATAATTGATAGAGATCAACTAATAAAACTTTGGACCGGAACAAGATGGCGGCCTAGTGAAACATAAAATTATTTCTAAAAAAAAACTAATTATCAATATTCAAATTATGCACAAAAATCAAGTGTTACATAGGAATGAACTGGTAAGATTTTGGGATGAATATAAAAGAGCAAAACAAAACAGCGGCTTGATAAAATATTTAAAAAATCACCGTGAAAAAAACTATTATTAGATTAATTCCAAATTTTGTGCAAGCATTAAGTGTGATATAGAGATAAACTAGTAAAGTTGTGGTACGAATTCAAGATGGCGGCAAAATTTTTTTTTAAATCAACGTGAAAAAATCTTATTCAATTGCCTTTAAATTTTGCAGAAAAATAAAATGTGATATAGTGATAAACTGTTACGAATTCATAATCACGTAGCAAAATGGCAGTGTGTGTCAATGTAAAAACTACTTATTGAATTTATTTTAAATTACTTCCAAAAATCAAGTGTCGCAGAAGTATAAATTGGTAAAATATTGGTAGGAATCCAATATGATGGAACAAAATGGCACCCAATTAATATATTTAAAAAGATTGTGTTAGTGTACATATGTTACTAAATAACTAAATTGGGTCACACGTCACTATACCTAATAAAAGGAAATATTTATAACGATTGAAGTTCTGGGTAAAGAAAATTTACCGATTTTTTATTAGCTATTTAATGCAGTTAAAAAAAAACAAGTAAAATACTGACAACTTTTCAAATAAAAACAATGTATTTTCTTATGTCATGTATTATAAATTAACCACCACTGTATTTTCGTATTACAAGTTTAATGATAATAGGACTGTGTAGACAGATAGATTGTACCTATGTTATTTTGTTCTTTTCTTAAACCATGCCAGAATTGTTTTATACTGTGAATTTCAAAAGTTTCATAATGATTTTGATTTTATTATTATAAAAAACAAGTAACTTTCATATCTACCTCGACTTTAGACATAAGATGTTTGAAGCTTACATACCCTACGACTAACAATGCTCTTAAGATTTTTAAAAATAGATCAGCTAGGAGCGGCGACGCCAGGGGACCGGGGCCCCACCTGAAATTTAGCCGCCGCTCCCCCCCTGAAAAACTGCCAACTAAATCCAAAGGGTGCTTTGCGGGTTACATATTATATTTGTGGTGTTTCCTGAAGTATTTAATTTTTTCGCCGCAAAATACTTTTTTTTATTGAGAAATAATGTTTTTTCGTTATTATTCCTGCTTTTTATCGCCTGATATTAATTACCATATAATGCGTTTTTGGTATAAGTTGAATTAAATGGGGTACCAAAGCAGTAATGTAACTAGTTCCCCCCTATATTTTTCTGGCCCTGTCTGGCCCTCCCTAACAGAAAACCCTGGCGAGGCCGCTGCTTTATATTACATAAAAAAATATTTTATTTATTTATTAAAAATGATGTATCAATATATTTACAAGATATACAATATAACATAGAAAACATAGATGTGCAACATTATTTGTACTTTAACAAATTTTAATCTATTCATTAAATGCTTGCAGGTGAAGTAAAGAGACTTTGTTTTTTACTTATCAGGAAACTCCTCAATATTCATTACTTCAGGTGTAGAGTTGCTAACAAGCGAAAATTTAAAGATAATTAGTAACGAAACACAGCAGTCAGCACCATTTTCAAATAGTATAAAAATGTATTATAATAAATTTTTTGGGGACAGCTGCAGCCATCTGCGATTTAATTTCGACTTTAGCACTTGATCGACACACCTAGACGGGTTAAGGGTTTATAGGCATCTGCACGCCTATAAACTGTTCTTCTGTATTGATTTGAAATTCATTTAATCGACGCCTCTAGGTATGTCAATACACCTGCAAAATTCGTAATAAAATTACAGGTGGCTGTAGGCTCCCTGCAAGCCTACAATCGTGTAAAATCGGACGGAAAATATTAGATGATATTACAAGAAAAACCACAAAAAACCAAAACTAAAGCCTAATATAAATTAACGTAAAAAATATTCTTGTATAAAAATATTGTTCGAGAACGGCGAGCTTCATAGGTAGTCATTTTAAGTAGAGGATAATAGTATTGTATATTAAGCCTTTGCAGTTTGCTTTCAACTTTGAATCTCAGTTCTCACCAAATATGGGATCGTAGGAGATAGGCAAAAATTGAGAGGAGAAACTAAATATTCTTGATATTTCTACCACCAGCCCAGAAGGCCATCTCGCGTATCCAGAAAGATCTAGCCAAAGGACTAATCAATACTGCACCCGTCAAAACAGGTTAACTCCTTGAAGACCCAAGCGATTCTTTTAACCAGAACATCACCACGCAGTCGTATCATACTACACAATCAAAACATAAAATGGAATCCTCCATTACGATAAACCACCCACATGGAAATATCGCACCAATCACACGGGCAAAAATTGCAGCATAACTACAACCCTCTGCAGGACAGAAATAGTCAATTTTCTCTGAGAAACGAAATATTTCTATATTTGACCATGATCCCCCAAGTGGGACTCCCGTCGAAATTCGACGACAAAAATAGTTTAAAATTACTCCTGAAAACATTGCAATAAAAAGTAACACTCTGTCAAGACTTGGTGTTATTAAGTTAAGTGTTAACCAGTTAAATCATTACTTTATTTGCGAGGCATATATATATTCTAGCAGCATTTTATTTCAACTTTTAGATCTTAAAGTAGACACAGAATCGGCTCCTAATAGTAATCCTATAAAATAGTACAACAAAATTACCAAAAAATACCAATAAAAGAGAATGAATAATGAACCTAATAATCGACCAGAGGTCACTGTTCCCGACCTAAAAGTAGCAAAGTCAATACTAATGATTAAACTTAAAGACTGACATAGCCAAGGTGGACAGAGCGGCAGCTGCCCCCTTGCTTCCACAGGCGCAATTTAAATTTGCATTAAGAATATATACAACGGAAAGTTACTTACGATGCGGCATACTAGAACAAGACCGTACGATGCCGCGTGTAACTCATATTAATTAGGTTACATCATTCGATGTTGTGTATTTTTTAAAAATTGTTGCTTTGTTTTATGTTACAATTTTAACAACGGGGGTGTTTAAAACCATTCTAAAATTTATTAATTTGAATCGAACCGGTTTCAGTGTGAGGGAAATTGTGAGTAAAAGCGAATACCGGTTCTTTAACTTCCCTTGTAAGAGGGAAGTATTCTAATAGTGAAAAAAATGCTCTACAATATTTTTACCGATCTCTGTGTTTTCGGGTTCCTGAACCTCGAAAAACATGTTCTCCCATTTCTGACTGTACGCGGCATAACTCAAAGACTACTTCTACGATTGACTTCAAATTTTGGTCAAAATCGAGGTCAAGGTCGAGGATAAAACAGTTACATTTTGCTAAAGATTCAAAATTTATTTTGACGGAGCAAAATTGCGGCGTCACAAAATGTAAAAAAAATCGTTATTAAGAAACAGCTTTTCGAATGGACTTCAAAATTTGCGCCAAAATATAGTGTGATATAATGATACATTTTTGCATAAACCCATTATCGCGGAACAAAATGGTGGCCCAATGGAATGTTTAAAAATTTAGTACCAAAAAACTACTTACACAATTGAGTTGAAATTTTGCTCAAAAACTCTGTGTTAAACATGCTTAAAATGGTATATTTTTAATGCGAATTCTATTTGGCAAGAGAAAATAGCGGCCTAATAATTTTTTTAAATATTCGGTAAAAATCAATTTCCTGGAATAAAACCTCCTTTTTATGGATGAAAATAATAATGGACCTAATTTATTTTTTATAGACTACGTAAATAATGTTAGGAGACATAAATAATCTCAATAATAATAATAAAAAATAAATTAAAAACTTTAGAAACATTAAATAAATTACAGCTTATGGAATGTGTGTAAAGACATTATGAAGCCAAAAAAAATGTTTTTGTTGTAACACAAATCAGAATAGCATAATCTAGTAAAATGGACCTATCCAAATACGAAAATGACAAATAGAAAGTTGTAGCACGTAGGGTTTTCTTGTTAGAGTTGTAGAACCATATCGAATGTTACGATACTTAATATCTATAGAAAAAATTATTTCAGAAAATTCTTAACCCTGTTTATTGACTATGTTTACAGTTTTCGCCTATTAAACATACCATACATCTAATAGAAAAGCAAACGAGAAAAATATTAACTTAAAACACTAATTAAACTTTATTTTTTCCGTTTATGAGGTGTCCTATCTTCTCTCTTCAAAAACCAACAATAGTCACCCATCATGGCTGGATCCCATCGTCCTTGGTACCGAATTTCCCTTGTTCTGATATCTCGGTGAAACCTTTCACCCTGCTCGTCACTAACAGCACCCAAATTTTTAAGAAAAAATGACAGATGGGAATTGAGGATGTAAATTTTTAATGACATTCTGGCACCAAGCGCTTTATAGGCATCTAAGAGTTCATTAACTAATTGTTCATAATTTTCATCCATATTGTTGCCTAAAAATTCTCTTACTACATTAACAAATGAATTCCATGCTCTGAGTTCCTGCCTGGTAAGCTTTTCCGTAAAATTGACATCGTCCAGCAATTTTCTGATTTGTGGCCCAATAAAAATGCCTTCTTTTAATTTGACATCACTTAACTGGGAAAAGACTTGTCTTAGGTATTTAAATCCATCACCATCTTTATTCAAAGCCTTCACAAAGTTTTTCATCAGCTCAAGTTTAATGTGAAGAGGAGGCAAAAGAAAATTTTTGGGATCAACAAGAGGTATAAATTTAACATTCTGAGATCCCGGTTGAAATTCGCTTCTTTCTGGCAAAATTTTTGTTGCATAATGCTGATTTATTGCACGACTATCCCATAAACAAAGAAAACAGCAATATTTTATAAATCCCCCCTGAAGTCCCACTAAAATCGCTATAACTTTTAAGTCCACACATATCTGCCATTTATACCTATTGTCGTTTACTTTATTCAAAATCGTTTATTAAATTATGTTTTCATAATTTTCTTTCATTGCAACTGAATGGGCAACTGGTATAGAGGGTTTTAAATTTTCATTATGCAATAACAACGCCTTTAAGCTATATTTAGATGAGTCTATGAATAAGCGCCACTCACGGGGAGAATGTTCAATATCATAGTTCTTGCATTAAACTGTCTACATCAGTACACGCGCACAACGAATTTTCCATATTGTAGAATTCAGAAAACATAGCATTTCTTTTTCTGAAATTCGTAATTTTTGTTTCTTTGGCCAATAGGTTCCATTCCTTAAGACGTGAACCCAGAAGTTCTGACTGTTGCTTAGATAACCCCAAGTCACGTACTAAATCATTTAATTTACTTTGAACAATCAAATGTGGCTCGCCGGAACTTGGACCTGTAGTAAACGTGGGATCGGTGCACTGTTCTTCTGAGCTGCCTGATGATGCGTTAACTCCATTATCTCCCAAATCAATAGCTTGCCAATTTAAAGGCGCAATCGGCACTGGCAAATTTTCATTATGGGGAACAGGTCGTATGGCAGATTGCAAATTTAGATATTCTATATTGTGCTTTCCCTTTTTGGAATAACCTTCAGTCTTTGTCAGGCAAAAATAACAATCGTCAGAATGATTGGTGGGTTCTCGCCATACCATTGGAAGTGCAAAAGGCATACTTTTTCTCTTTCCGTTCATCCACTGCACCAATGATACACTACAACTAACACAGCATGGGGAGCCCACCGCTTATCTTGATCCCCAATTAACACACCAAAATATTTAAAGTAGGCTTTTTTACATTTTCGGAAAATGGCCTGGCTTGTGATTTCACCAGAAATTCTCCGCAAATATAACAAAACTTGTCAGGAGAAATTTTGCAACTTCGGCGTGTTTGACTCGACATTCTCGTCTTCACATAAGCAAGAGCTTATCGATACACAGAGAACCACTCAATTCAAAACTCAACAGAAGAGTGATGTTTAACGTTTATTTTATGTCTAATGTTGTAAACAACCCAGTCTAGGTAATTTTTCCGTTGTGAAATGGACCCATTTTAGCCGCCCCACAATAAAATTGTTCACCTACTATTATAAGAGGTTCTAATTAGGCTATTAAAAAATGGTACGTATTAGGGCTTTCCGAATATTTTTTTTCTTATTGGGAGGGTATTTCCATTGTGAAAATAATGAGCTGGCCTGTGTTAGAAAAATCTTGTCGGCCGGTGAATTAAATATATATATATATATATATATATATATATATATATATATATATATATATATATATATATATATATATATATATATATATATATATATATATATATATATATATATATATATATATATATATATATATATATATATATATATATATATATATATATATATATATATATATATATATATATATATATATATATATATATATATATATATATATAGACTGTTTATTGTAATTTTAAGATAGGGCCAATAATATGTCCCAGTTTATTCATTAATATTTACTTTTTATTTTACCTGGAGAGGCATCCTTAAGAAAAAGCGAGAGAATCGTCGTTTTATTTCTTAGCCCAAGAATCCCAAGTGGAATTAAAATAAACGGATAAGTCTCAAAGTTCTCTGAATATTATTTTCGTGATCTTTACGTTTAGAACACTAACTGAATGCAAAATCAGTAAAAACTAATTTTAAATCTATATTACATTATTATTATTGATCTTAAAAGATTAAAATGTTAAAAAAGTTAATGAAACATTATTAATGACACATGAATTGCTTCCATACTCCAATTACGGATTAAACAAACTAAGACACTTTTAATTTAGGATAAAAAGCTCTAACCTTATAGTTTAAATGGAAATATGTTTACAACTACCCGTTAAGGTTTGACATTTTGTCCCGCTGTAAACCGTTTACCCTATCCTTAAGTTTCGGTCATTTTTAATTTTAACGTAAATATCCGGCTAAATGGAAGTAGGGGTGTGCAAAATAATCCATTAATCTGTTAAAGTTTTTTTTTAAATAAACTCCTAGACAGACAAAGGCGTAGATATGGGGAGGGTACTGGGGTTACTATCCCCCCCTCCAGGATATATGGTTAGAGAGGTCAAAAATGTTAAAACGTTAGAACATGAAACATTTGTAAAATTTAAGAAAATAATAGATGGATAGATAGAAATATGGTGGGATGACTTGCTCCAGCCTATTACTTAGGACTCTCAGGTGGGCAGATTGTGACCTCCTTTGCAGTTTTACTGGTTGAGCCAGCCGACAGCATTGATGTAGTTCGACACTGTGGCAACCGATTGTGACCATTTCTGGCTGTCTTTCCCCCATAATGGATTCTCTGGTATTTACGAAAGCTGGACAGTACCAAAGAACGTGTTCAGAAGTCTTGTCGTCCTCGTTGCACCCTCTACAAGTTGCATCCGGGAGGACGTTTAAGGTGTGAAGGTGTTTGTTCCGCTTACTGTCCTGTTAGCATTCTTATCAGTATTCTGAGATTACCGAGGAGATACCCTGTCCGAGCATAGCGGCACCTGAGTGTCTAAACTCTTGTCCCTTCCATCTCTCCCTTAGAACCTTTCCTGACTGCTTAAGATTAATCACCTTAGACGACAGAGGCACAAAGGGTTCTGAACCTCATGGTTTGCCCATTGCTCCGTTACGCGCCAGCCTATCTGCTTTTTCATTTCCTTCCATTCCGCAATGTCCCTTAAACCAGGACACTGTGACCGTGCTTTCTTGGGAAACCATCTCCAGTATCTGGTGACACTCAAGAATCAGTTTGGATGTTATTTTATTCTTTTTAAAATTTTCAAAACTTGTTTGCTATTTGTAAGAATAATAATGACTTTAGCCATTAGTTTTTCTTTTTGTACTTGCAGGGTGCTTTGCAGAATCCCAAGAAATTTTGCCTGGAAGACCGCACTGCGCTGCCTAGGGCCATACTAATTTCCAGGTTGAGGTCTGGTATATATACACCCAAGCCAGCCCCAGATTGGTATTGCGATCCGTCTCTGTAAATGTGTATGTTCGCCCCTTTTCCCGGTTCTGTTGAGCCGCGCATGTCAATATCAAAGATTCTATCGAAAATTAACCGGGGAATCAGGGCATTCGTTCGGTGTTCTACAAGAGGTTGTTGTGCGTCAGCCTCCAGGAACACTCGGGCATGTCCCGGAGCCCAGTTTTTTCCACACCACAGGTCAACGGCCTGCAGCTTGATTGCTGTTCTCTGCTTCGCCTCTCAGAAATACATCAAGAGGCGGCAAGCACAGCAGCACCTGCATTACCATCCTAGGTGTGGATCTCATTGCCAGGCAGGCTAATCTTTGCAGCTGTTGCATTTTATTTTGTGTTACTACTTATTTGGCCACACAATGGCTCCGTAAACGAAAATAGGTCGGATTACGGTCTTGTAGTGCCAGAGGATAATTTTAGGCGACAAACCCCAGACTTTGCGAATTGCTCCTGTGCACTGCCAGAATGCTCTTGTGACCTGTTTTGATTTTTGGCTTAAGTGCTTATTCCAGTTGAGGGTGCTATCTAGGATGACTCCTAGATTGACCTCTTTTTTTGACAAACCGAGCTTTCTGTGCCCCATCTTTCCACCATTTTCACATTATCCATGATATGGGTAATAGCTTCACTCAACTAGTTCCCCACCCACCTTGAAACCTCAAATGGAGCGTGGCAAGTCTGCCAGGGCTACTGGTTGAGTATAGCCATCCGAAGAAAGTTTTGCATGAGTTCCATGGGAATCCAGTACCAACCCTTGAGATGACATGATGCCATATCCCTACTTCCCTACACTTCCATTTCCCCAAGAAGACTCATCATATCGTCTCTCTGAAGGGGCGACGCAACAGATTGATCTATTCAGGCATTCGAAGATACTCTTTTTTTATTCCAGATTTTGAATGGAATTACACTTTTATCTTTTTAGGAATAACCAAGGAAGTACTTAAAAATACTTCTACCAAATATTACTGCTAACAGTGCCGTCCAAGGGGGTAATACCCCGGAATAATATAGAAAGTTCAAAGATGCTTTATTTTTCTATTTCAAATTTTGGATAGGATTACACTTTCGCCTTGTTAAGCATAACTATGGAGATTCTAAAGAGTACTTCTACCTAACTTTACTGCTGTTAGTGCCATCCAAGGGGTTAACACCTCAGTAATACATTCATCTCTTTAGTGTGAGTGTAATCCCATCCAGAATCTCGAAAAAAAAAGTATCTTTGAAAGGCTTTTTTAACATATATTTTACTCCGCATATTTACCCCATTGGAAGGCACTAACAGCAGTAATATTTGGTAGAAATACCCTTTAAAACCTCCTCAGTTATTCCTAAAAAGATGAAATTGTAATCCCATCTAAAATCTGGAATATAAAATAAAGTATCGTTAAATGGCTTTTAAGCTTAATTTATTATTTTACGTTTTTAACCCATTAGATGGCCCCTCCTCAGTTATTCCTAAAGATATGAAACTTGTTAACATGTATCTGATATATATATATATATATATATATATATATATATATATATATATATATATATATATTTTTGCTTTATTTATTGTTCTTAGTATTCGTATTCGTATTCGTAATATTAATTAGAAGTGCTGTTTAGGTACCTTCTCATTTTTCTCTTAAATGGAGAATGTGCAATCCTTTCTATAATTTGTATTTAAAATGTAGAATACGCTTTTATTCATGCGAAAACTCTTTTTGAAATTATAGGTTGAAAAATATAAATTGTATTGGTGCGAGTGCCCTGCGAACGTAATTCGTCCCTGAAAACCGTCGCTAATTCCACAAACCTTAAAATGTATCTTTTTCCTATTGCTTGCTGCTTGTTGCTAAATTTAGAAAAATGTACCCATCCTTACGTCCATGTTACAAATTGAATAGTATGTTAATAGGGTAATCGTTGATCGAAGGCTCAATTCCTTCGATCAATGGCGTAATTTAATATTCTGGTCTGGTGCCAGAAAGTATTTTCTATTTGCATTAAATCAACCAATTATAGACAAAATGGCGAACGGATAATTAAAACTATAGTTTGGTTTTTAAACATTTTGTCAATCCCGAAGATTTTTATTTTCCTGTTTAAAAGGACCCTTATACCTTTTTATAATATAATGTAATATTACATACTCCTCCTCAATTCATCAGGAAACAGGATTCTTTAGTTAGTTCTATTAAATCAACCAATTGTAGACAAAATGGCGAACAAATAACTAAAACTATAGTTTGGTTTTTACACATTTTGTGAAGCCCGAAGATCTTTATTTTCCTGTTTAAAAGGAAAACAATTTTACCTTTTTATAATATAATGTAATATTACATTTTTCCTATGTAAACATGTTAATCTTTAATTATAATCTACAGCGCCCTTAAAAAAAATTCCAGGGAGGAGCAATGTTTAGATACAGGACAGTGATACGCTTCTAGTTTGTAATCTTAACGATGACAGGGCATTTTCAAAAATACAATGCCTCCCCTGGTCGACTAAAAACCTTGGCACATGACCCAATACCCCCACCCTTCAATCAGCCACTGGCAGTTATTAAAAGAATGGACATGGTTGCGGTAAGTTTTTTGGGAGATGATGTCTTGCAATTATGTTCTATTTGAAATGTATTCATATTATTGTCATTTTATATGTTCTCTTTACTCTTTTTCTTATAAAATGTCAATTTCCTTTCATTCTGTATAAAATGGTGAACGACAGCTATATTAGAAAAAGTTGATCAGAAGGCTCCTCAGTTCATCATGAAACAGGATTCTTTAGTTTTATTTTTAAAAAAATTAATTTCACATGACGAGAAAAGTATTTGGAAGAGAGTAGACTAAATACCTTGGAATCAATATACATGAAGGACTCGTAATGTAATTTTAATTGGTAATATCCAAAAAATACATTGATATAAGGCGAGGAGTTAGGTTGGTATACCTATATTTTTTTTGGACAGAACAGTAATTCAAGTACAAACATATTTAGGAAAAGAAGAACAATGCGTTTTAAATTCGTGAATATAATTTCTTTTAAAGATTAATTTTAGTATCATTCATTTTTATGTGACACCTAGTTAGAGCTTTAACTGTACGACATACTAAAAACTTTAAATACAAGAATATTCAATTTTTTTAAAAAGCACTAGAAATTTGAAAAAATATTACCTATACTTTATTCATTAAATGCTCCTCTTCTTACCGATTATCAATATACTTAATCTTTAAAAAGAAGCAATCCAGCTTTAAGACGAAATGCTTTCTTTTCGAAAAATTCATAGGATCAATAAATTACCGTTTATAGCACGGTTTTTGTCGATTCTCTCGATTGTCTTTACAAATAAAGTTCCAAACCTGGTATATTATAATGGGTAAGAAGAGACGCATTTAATCAAGTAACATTTTTTAAAGGGTGTCCCTTTAAAAAATATATGTTATGTATATTTCCCAACTTTCTTTTTCGATTTTTATACTTTAAAAGATAATTACGAAAAATCCTATAACTTTTGTATTGAATCTATCTGTAGTTACCTGTAACTATGTCAAAATATAAATGAAAGCCCGGTACCTCGGTATGTACTGATAATTTTTTATTTCTTATATGAACTTTTGCTTATGATGTTAAATGAAGTTTTCTGCGGTTTTTTTTTTTTTTTGGTTTTGATCAGAAATTGTTCATATTTCTCGGGGATCTATAAAAGACCAGTGGCGGCTCGTGGGTAAAAAAATAGGGGAAGTGTTAGAGAAAATTAGGACAGACAATGTACTACAATGGGCACCGCATGCAAAACATTTTTTGCAAATATCCATTGCTGCACAGCCACTTAAATTCAGAAAACCAATAATTTTTGAAATGAATATTGTAGGATTTACCAGAATTTTTAATGTCTTTTTTAGCACTAATTGTCGGCATACTTGTTTGTTGACCCGTAATTAAAAGGTCCTTTTTGTCGTCTTCTTTCCAACGGGAAAATGGAGTTTCTAACAAACTACAAACAATGTCACTAACGGGCCTATCGAATTCATTTTCAACCACACACACGCGCCACTCCTTCAATGAATAAAATAAAAGACCAACGATAAAATACCGAATAAAGCGCGATCGCCACGATTTACTTTACGTATAATACGAACGGAAGCGTTAAACTGCGTCTCTTCCCTAGAGGCGCGATCTTCTTACATGCGATACTCTCGTTGCTATAGCAACGCATTATTTTCAGGCATTGTTTTCGTTTCTCGCTGGAAGATTTTTACCGAGCTCGCACGTGGCTTTTCCGTTGGTGGATCGACACAAACGAGTTTGCTGCCGGTGCGGTGGGCGCACATCAGAGCTGTGAGTAACTTGATGAAAAAGATACTTTTCGGTAACTAGTTACTAAAAGTAACTAGTAACATTGGGAAAAAAGTAATTATAATATAGATACTTTTCTAAACTAACTTGTAACTTTTACTTTTGAAAGAAACTTTTTGCTTCAAAATTATCTATAGTTACTTTTGAAGTAACTAGTTATTTTAAAAGTAGCAAGTTACTTTTAAAAGTAACTAGATACTTTTAAATACTTTTAGATACTTGAAATAACTAGTTAATTTCAAAGAAGCTATTATTAAAAACAGGTTAGATTACACGTATCCGAGAAAAAAAAGGGTCACAAAAAATAAATAGAAAAATTGAAAACTCCGGATTTTTTTCGGATATCACTGGAAGTTTTCCAAATAATATAAACATTCATTTAACGATATCTCATTGAACCCAAATATGCGTAGTTTTTCGTATATTCTGCTCGATATTGTATCTCCTACGGGTCGTAATAATCCTGGAGTGTGTCTTCTTATCTGGGACGAGCTTTATATATATATATATATATATATATATATATATATATATATATATATATATATATATATATATATATATATATATATATATATATATATATATATATATATATATATATATATATATGTATATATATATGACCGAAGCAATCATTTACTCCACACAACAGAGGTAACACGAAAAACTAGTTGCTTCCTAAGTAAAGGAAGTCATTCCAAAGTAACTTGACATTGAACTAGATATTTTAACCACGTTACCTTGAAAATAACTTGATACTCTTAAAATATAACTAGTTACTTCTTAGGAAACTAGTTAACTTTAAAAGTAAATATTTAGTAGTAACTAGTTGTTTTTCAAAAGAAATTAGATACTTTTAAGTAGCTAGTTACTCTCAAGGTAACTAGTTACTCTCAAAGTAACTTAGTTGAAATATTTAGTTACTTTTAGAAAATAACGAAGAACTAGATACTATTTTTCATAAAATGACTAGTATCTTCGAGTATCCAGTTACATTTTTCAGAAAGTAACTTTAAAAGTAACTAGATACTTTTTTGAAGTAACTTTCACAGCTCTGGCGCACATACGGTTTTGCTTAATACGCGCAAGTATATCATTTCGTTTTGTGTTTGCCTCTAGGTTTTTGACGAGAGGCCAGCGGCAATTAAATTTAATGCATTAAATTTAACATTGCAATTATTGATAATTTTTAATGAAATGAATTAGATTTAATATTGAAAATTAGTATATTGTATTGATTTTTAACGTGTGTTAAAAAATTATTTGCCAGGTTTTTTTATGTGCGGACATACCACGAAGGCTTGAGATCTAAGAATATTGCCCCCCTTACATTAAACCGTGGTTGCCTTTTTTGGTAACGCATGTCCTGCATTACAGGGCTACGAATCGGAGTTTCCGCCGACTTTCTCCAGAGCACGGTCTTCTTCGGGTGTTCATTCATCCAAATACTAGCCGCACACGGTGATACCTTACTTTCATTATCAGCCGAAATCGGACCAACACAGTCACCACCAAACTCACAGCACAAAATTTTCTCGCGGAAATTTCAATAGTTCATTTTTTTAGTTTAGACAAAGCCATTCCAAAAAAAAGAAAACGCTGGTTTATTGCTCTATTATTACCGTTTTAAGATAAATACTTTCAACAAACTGTTATTTTCTCTGTCTGGAAAAACTGCCAGAATGATATTTCTCGTGCAGGTACTAAAACTTTTTCATTTCTGATCTTAGCTTATTCAGTACAGTACCGTGTAGAAAAACATTTAGAAACCCGCTGAACCAAAATAAACAAAGATCCAAATAACGATAAATGTATTACTTCATATTCAAATAACAGCACTTTGTTATGTTACTAAATTACGTGATGTACCACTTTTTCTCGAGCAGTTTGTTTTATAAAAAAATTAGTATGTAATTCTTGCCCGAGTACGGATCTACATAAAAGGACTATTTTACACATCCAAAAAAAAATCTAGCTTAACCTAATTTATGCCCACCACATGCAATATGTAACATAAAAGTAAAACTGAAATCTTTTTTATCACATTCACGAGTCTCAAACCACAACTATTATTCTACTATACGCCGTGTCTCTTCTCGATGTTGGCAGTCAGATCATCGGTTCTATTTCTTAAATTTAAATACGCAAACAAAGTACTTGATTTAAAAATTTCATTGTATTTGAAATACTATTAGAGGATTTGAATTACTTTCTCGTTACTTGAATTACTTCTGATAGTACTTCAATTAATTTTCTATTTCAAGTAAAATTCATAGATACTTCAAACACTTTTTTGGGAAATCAAATACCAAATACTTTTTAGGGAGTAATTGAGTTTCAAGTACAAATACCAGAAAGTAAAATTTATTTGAAGTAGAGTATTTCAAATACCGGAAAGTATTTGAATTACTTTTTCCAAATATTTTGCTTCAAGTAATGACAGCTCGGGTTTCGTAAGACATGATTTTATAGCTCGAGACCTAAACGAGCCGCAGGAAAGTTATCTAAAGCAGTGGCGGCTCGTGAGCATATTGAAGGGTAAGGCTACATGAGGTTAATTTTGTTTAAATGTGAATAAATTTCCACGTCACCCATGAGGTATTATTCTGCGACGCGTTGACCTTTTTTTTTAATGGAGGTCATCGTCAATAGCCCTACAAAACCATTAAAAACTAAAAAAATAAACTCTAAAAAAAGTAAATAAAAAGTAAACAAAACAAGTAAAATATGTACACCTATCACTAAAATATAGCGGTGATTGTGATAATAAAAACATAATTTAGTTTATTAAAACTTAAAATAAATAGTTGTATGAAATAAGATAAAAAAACTACTTTTTGTACATTAAATCTATACGTCTGTCTTTTAAGGTTGCAAATTTATCTATAATTTGGTCGTAAAAGTTTTGGTCTTCACTAAGTTCTGACAGTAATTCCTGCTCTATTGACATCATTGCTAAACCCGAAAGCCGTTCTTGTGTCATTGTGTTTCTTAGGTAGGTTTTGATCCGTTTAAGACATGAAAAATTTCGTTCGGCCGATACACTTGTTGCGGGAATAGTTAAAACTAAATTAAAAAGCTTATATGCTTCCGCAAAAATTGCTTTAAAATCTTTAAATAACAAAGCTAGACTTTTTTCGACATCTAAATTTGAAAATTGTTCATCCCTATACAATACAGAAAGCTCATTCTTTAATCTATCTCTGTCAAAAATGTTTGGATAATTTTTTAATAAATTATTTAATAAGTCGTCTGGAAAGCATTTAACATATTCCGAATATTTTGTGCAATCGACTAAAGCAAAGAAATTTAAATTATTTAGTGCTAGAACATTGCCCTCGACGTGTGTTAGTTGGCAGAATAGTGGCTTTTTTAGCAATATTGAAAAGTTCTTTGAAATGGTCCTCGTTTCTAAATTCAATAATTCGTTGCTTGGCAAGGTTTATTTGCGAAATGCAGTAATTTATATCTAAATGCTTTAACTGTAATATTTGAAACAGTACATCAGTGCAACTAAAAATTTGTTTATAAATATGCGTTAAAAGGCAAAATTCGAAATCATTAAAATGCTTTAGAAATCCTTTTGCACCATTAATAGATTCTGTTCCAGAACTTAAGTCATTAATAATAGTTTCAAATACTATAATTAAATTGTCCCATTCATTAGCCACTAAGTTTAAAATTTTAGACCGTGTATACCATCGCGTTTCTACAGCTCGCGGAATTCTTTTACCTACTATCTGATTAAGCACAAAAGACCGTTTTGGTGGTTGGTGGAAATAATTTGGTATTCCTAATAAAGTGGCAAAAAATATACGACTTTGGGTAATCAGTTTTGTTCCCTGTTGTAAAACTAGATTTAATCTGTGGGCGCAACAATGAGTAAACATAGCTAAAGGAGCAATAGATCTAACTTTTGTTTGAAGCCCATTTATTTCACCTGCCATAATACTAGCCCCATCGTCACACTGCGCGACCAATTTATTTTTAGTCATAAGGCTCTAAGCTGTTTTGTATTAAATGAAAAAGGCTCTCTGCTGTTCTATTATCGCTAACGTCAAAAAATCCTAAAAATCTTTCTTTTAAAGATCCGTTGGTCACATACCTAACTGTTATCGAACACTGTGATTTTTCTGTTATATCAGTACTATCATCCGCAATTACGCCAAAAAAACAACAATCGGTGTCATTGATTTCTTTTTTTATATATTCTTGAATATAGTCATGTATGCAACCAATTAGTTCATTTTGTATAGTCTTAGATTGTTCCGTAAAAATATTACTAAATTTAGCACAATGTTCAGTAAGTTCGGCATTTCTTTTTATTAAGCATGCAAATATTTCCTTAAAATTGCCACGGTTAAAAGAATCTGTTGTTTCATTATGACCTCGAAATGCCAAGTCCTGTTTACCCAAAGTAATAGTAACATCAATTAAATAATTTAATAATAAACGGTTTTTTCGAACATTTTCATTATAAACAATTTTATTAAGACTTGCATTTTCTTGTAGTGCATCCGCAATAGTCGCCCTATTTTGCTCCAGTCTTGTAAGTGCTACCGAATTTTTAATATGCTCTCTTGAACTTTCATGCGATTTTACTGCTCGTGAAAAATTTTTTAAATCCGAATATCCGCCCCCTGAACTCCAATTATTTTTGACGCAACCTAATAAAATACAAGGCCAACAATATAAGCTTTCTTTATAAATACTTCCGCCTAGCCACCTATAAGTTTCGTACCAAGATATTTGAAAAGTTCTTGAATATTTTTTACCTTGCCTCTTATCGTTAAATATTGCTAAAATTTTCGGCGTCGGACGGCTACCTAATATCTGTTTCTTTTCAGTTTCGCTTCTTCTTAAAAAAGGCGTTTCAATTAATGAAGCAATAATGTCGTGAATAGGATTCATTTCAAAAGCAAAAAGCAAATACAAAAAATGGAACGGTCCAACTTACCAAATCAAAACAAAACAAAAACTTACTCACGCGTATTTATTCACCTTAAAAGACAGAACGCCCTCAATCAGCGATTATCGCAATCTATTTCCTATTTCTTTCTCAGCCGCACGCACCACGTAAAAAGAAGCCGTTGGAATATTTCGCTAGTCATGTGATTTAAATAACCAATAAAAGCATATCCAAGCTACAGATTTATCGCCTCAAGAATGCAATAGAAAACGCGTGCATCGGCAATCGCCATCCCGCTCTGTCGTAATCAGGTGACTCGCCGGCATCGGCACCGGCCGTTGATAAATAGGTCAGAAGTCGAAACTTTCCAAGCTAAAATTATTTCGCCTCATTCGAGAGCACTTTCTTTAGGAATGGGTTTGCACGGATTGCACGGTCGGTTTTTTGATGTGGTCAGAATTTATTTTCTAAAATATTTATTATGGGATTATATTTTGTTTTTTTTTTAATGTTATTATGTTGTAAAACTGTTAAAAAGTATATTTCTAATCGGTAATAGATAAAAAGCTATATAAAAAAATTCTCTTTTCCTTTATTTTGGGGGTGAGGCGCGGCCTCAGAGGCCTACCCTGACGAGCCGCCACTGATCTAAAGGGCGAGTGAGATTAAATGTCTTATAAAACGACTATTTTTATACTATTTTTCTACTTTACCACTACTAGCAGTACTTCTTTCTACAAACCTTGAGACTTACCATAGGAATATCCTAAAAGCGCCAGAAATTGCTGAAGAAAGTTCAGAAAATGATATTATTCCAACTGGCACCGACGAAGCTTACAAAAGCAACCCCAGACAAATAGTATTACTCTCCATATTGCCTAATATTTTGCCCGCACTAGTGCGCAAAATTTTATTTTGCATTTGAGTGTGCAAAGTACCTTTGCTGTTGCGCCCGCGCGTAGAAAAAATGTTTTCAATAAAAGAAAATTGACTGACGTTACGATCTTATTTAAATATAAAAGGATATTAATGTGTGAGTAGGTACATTTTTTTTACTTAAGTAAATATTCCGTTATATAACACCTATATGTATACACTACTTAAAATAAAAGCAAAATCTGCCTGTCTAGTACAATCGCTTATAATCTAGTACGATAGTACAATTCATCTTAAATCTAGTACAATCTGGCTATGCAGAAACTGAAAGATTCTATCAAAGAAGATTCTATCAAAGTTATTAAAT
>JAUTXW010003702.1:0-72500 GCA_030620095.1 Kuschelorhynchus macadamiae | reverse complement strand
TTCACTAGTCTGCTATTTTGTTTCGCCATAATGGATTTTTACCAAAATATTACCAGGTCATCCCCATATGACCCTTAATTTTTTATCAAAATTTGAAATCAATCGGATAAGTAGTTTTTTAGCTATGCCTCGAACAGACAGACAGACGGACGGAACTGAAGAAACATATTTTTTGGCATCTAGGGACCCTGAAACATGAAGATCTGAAAAAATCTCGAAGGGTGATTTTTTCACGATTACAATTCTTCCCCTTTACGAGGGAAATAAAAAAAACCAATATTTTACGTTTATATTTTTATTTACAATACAGACATGTCTTATACAAACAACTAAAAAGGGGCCACATTCAATATTAAATAAAATTATGAATTAAGCTAACTATAAAGATGGCCAACCTTCTAAAATTTAATAAAATGATACTTTAAAATTACTGATATACAATGATATACTAGTACTGATCAGTTCAAGTTTTCTAATCCTATACCTTAATTTTTGCGAATCAGAATCCTAAACTTCTTTAAATTTAGTAATGCCCATTAATCAATATATGAATTTTTTTTTGAATCTAACACTAATGAGCAAGTTCTATTTACTGTTTAAAAAAGAAGCTTGAAAATATTACTATTACATAGAGTACAATTTCCATGTAAATCTTAAAGAAGTCTTTTAATGTATGACACTTATTTATTCAAAATGTATTCTTCAGATATATTGAAAAAAAAATTATATGTACATTTACCAAGGAAGTGGATATCTGCAAAAGCAAAAATTATTTATGACATGAAACTAAAGATATGTTACAACTGAATAATATAAGCATAATAGAAATTAGACATAACGGCTCATAATTAAAAAAATATAAAAAGAAAATTAAAATTAATTCCTAACTAAAATAATATAAATTTCTGTTGAAAATTAAAGCTTCCATTTTGGACACCTTAAAAAAGGAGGAAAAGCATCATGGAAGATTGTTGCTATATACCTACAAATACGAAACAGTAACAAAATTTGCAAAGTATGTATACATAATTATTTGCGATAAATTCTTCAATAAAACGTTATAAAAATTTAAAAGGTTGATATAAAGTTTTTAAATATCACAGTAGGTAATTTGATTAATTGCTATAAAAAACGACAAAAGGCCACGGAATTATCTGATGTGTCAATGTTGTCAAATTACTATTACAATATTAGGCATTTAATTAATATATGAAAGAGCTCTATAATTTAACGGTTAAGGTGATACATTCGTTAACCTGTAATGTAATAAGGTTTTTCATATTAAGATAAGCTGACGATTACTGATATAAAAAAGGTAATCATGGAGTAAGTTAACTGTCCAGCGAATAAAATGTTGTAGTCGTACATAGATATACGACATAAGTGGAACTACTAAAATACTAAAAATAGCCGCATATTATACGGCCTAAAAAAATGTCAAGAATAAATATTCAAACCTTAATAAAATGCCGACCTCAGAATTAATACAGTTAGTACTATACATAGATTAAGCACGAGTGAATGCCAAATTTGACAACACTGCATCTAATACGTTTAAATGAGCATTGAACATCCTTTAGTCGTTATTATGTATAACCAAAGACAACCAAGTGGAGACGAGCATTCAAGCTGTAAAATGTGCCCAATATATCTACCTCTTATCATTCGCATTTTACGTTTCGTTATGTGTTTTATTCAGTTTTCCCTGGACTATTTTATTTGACTTTGTGTAGTGTTAGTGTGTATATTATAAAAGTTTGTGCTTATTTATAGATACTGTAATAATAAATAATAAACATGTTGATGATCTATAGATATTTACAATTTTGAATATAGGCTAAATATTTTATATGTGCCTAAAGTATATATTTTTTTAATACCTGACATCTACCAAGTTTCATGTTGAAATATTGGCATTATTAATACTGATAACATACTCACAAAACGAAATAATCTGCCATGATATAATTATATTCCTGGAGGTAAATGTTTTCTCGAGAGCATGGCGGAATTTGATTGAATGATTTGACATGGGGATGATTTTCCACCAAGATATCTTTGGGTGAATTTTCACTCATTGATTTTTTCCATTTCAATTTGTAAGTAGCTCAGATTACATTGCCAATCCTTAACCTCCAATTTTGGAACATGTCAAGGATTAAAAAAAACAGGCTTTATTATATTTTACAGGCAAATGTCCAAATTTTCAGCTATTAGGTGCATAGCACTGCAATTTACTGTCCCTAATCTGCGATTTTCCAATAAATAATGTTTAAAATTAGGCGTTTGTTTTATTGAATTAAGTGTAGACAATTTTAGAATATAGAAAATAAAAGCGTTTTAAATTTCGCGGGCAAACGGCAGCGTCAATCTACAGCGCCATCTGCTTTCACTTTCCGTGAAGATACAGTGAGAATGCGAAGTCTCTCTTAACCTGATTGTCTCTGGAATAACGTTGATCTTTATAACCTAATGTATTTTAATATTATTACATCAAATGTATTCACTACGGATTTTTCGGGATGTCAATGTTGTCAAATTAAAATCAGAATTTTAAACACTTTATTTATGTTAAGACAAGACTTCTTTAGAGGTAAACTAACAATATTTTTTCAAAGGATGAAAGTCTGTGGTCGATACATGAAGTTGAATGCAGTTAGTTGCATCAATATTAAAAAAAAAAACTTATGTCCACATAATTCAGTCAGTATTAAAATAAAGGAGTTCTTTTATAGCCTTTATAATATTTAAAAACTTACACAGGTACTACTTAAAAAGAAAAACAGATTTATATTCTTAGTATAAGTGCCGGGCACATCATAAAGAATGTCCATATATAGTTTTACATAACGCTTAAGCACGAGTGAATGCCAAATTTGACAACATTGCAGCCAATACGCCTAAGTATATTAATCTTTTTTTGTATGTTACTCGCACACAATATTGCGTTTTATAGCTTAATGTAATATAATATTGCAACAAAAACTTTCAACAGTAGACAACTTGATCTGATATACATAAAAGCGACAAGAGACGGATTCTGTGCCAATGTTGCCAAATTAAAATTACAGTTTTAAACACTATATTTATACCATAGATTAGACATACCAGATGCGAAAGTACTAATATTCCCACAGAGGATTCGAATATGGTAGGTGTAATCTGTTTTTATATCAAATAAAGGGCTCTATAATTAAGTGAAAATGATATTTTAGTTTAAGGTAATAAGTGCAAATATTTTGACCACGTTACGGCTTTTCAGGTATAAAATAACTAACTAAGTAAAGAATTTGACAAATGAAATTATGTGGTCGTTATAAACTTTGCTTACGTGTTAAAAAAGAGAAGTACATAGATACTTAAGAATTACTTATAGTTAATATAGGTGGGAAAGCTCTAAAATAAATAAGTACACTTGTACCCACCATACTGTTTCACAACAGCCACACTTACATACTGTGCTTGCCAAAAACTTGCAAAGCAGACTAAAGCTTTGCTCTCATAAGCACTTTTTTCTTTTTACTTCTCGAGTCCCCATTTTTGATTGGTGCCGTACTGAAATTAGTTGCCGCAAAAAATCTAAACATTTTTAGCAGTCAAACCAACTATAATTTCCCGGATTCCGGAAACTTTTAATAATACTTTCCTTAATTATTATTAATGTGATTAATATAAAAAAAAAGTTTTTCTCACCAAATTCAATATCCCGCTTTTAGAAATTAAAACTGACCAATCAAATATTAATGAAAGTAAGAAGCCAAAAAGTGTCCGAAAGGGCAAAGTTTTATACACGTTCAGTGCCAACAACAGGGTTAACAATATGGTGTCGTCTATAGTTCTTGCATAAAGTTATTAGTTAAAAAGAAGAAATGAAAATTTTGCACTTCGTCTACAAAGCTTAAATGAGTATTACTAAAACTATTGCTCTATTTGTCATTATCGTTTACACAATATTGCTTTCTTAATATCCTTTGTATTGTAATATTCCAAAAAAAAAAACAAATTGATTTAACAGCATAAAAGGCTATAAATATCCCAACTATGTCAATGTTGTCAAATTAAATTTAAAATATTAACATTTATTTATGCTCTATATTCTAGTATAAAATGATTATTTTAGCAACTTTCCATTCAAATTGTTCAAAAAAAGAATTTTTTTGTTATAATTTATTAATATGAACTGACATAAACAGTTTAAATTAAAAAAAAATGGTTTTACTGGAAAAAATTGGCGATTAATAATTTATCAAAAAAAAAAAACGATTTTTTTTTCGTATAACTCGTATAACGGTTTAAATTTAAGAAAACTGATTCAGTGGAAGAAAACTGCGCAATCGGAATAGGTTTTGAAACTGGAGTATTAAAAATAGTTGATTTTTAAGTAGGAATATTTCCATATAAATAAGCACACTTATAGCCTCACGACTATTTCACGCAGAATTTAACAATATTTGTCAAAACACGACAAAATTTGTTTCTTTTAGGTGCTGACCACAAAGTTAATCTAATTTCTTAATAGAGTTTTGTAAACGATTAAGCACGGGTGAATACCAAATTTGACAACACTGCATCGAATAATCCTAAATGAGTATTAGGTCTATTGCTTTTTTTTGTTTCGATATTGATCACACAATATTGCTTTGATAACTACATAAGTAACATACATTATTGCAATTGCATTATCTACAAAAGTATTTTGTTTAATATTTATTGTTATTTTGTGTATGATTTGTTCCTGATTTCGAATCGCGGTTTTAACATTACATGTAACACCCTTGGTACATAGAATTTAATTTCTTGCCAAATATTTCATGAGGAAATAATAAGGGAGACTGGTACTAATTAAGAGGGTGTCATAATCCCGTTATTAATTATTGAGCAATTCTCAAAACTGAGACACTTTGCTGCGAACAACATTTTGATATACCCGTTGACTTATAGTAAATATGCTGTTAACTTGCACTTATATAAAATGTTTATTGTTAAATTCACTGCATTTTTACTAATGTCATTAGGTATATAAACCAAAATAAAAAATATGAATTTACAGTTTAGTAATTGAAACTGAAATTTTTGTATTTGGCAGGCAAAGGAGGTGCTTTATAGAATTATTAATTTAGAACTGGAATTTGTTCATCGAAAATCGACATACCACTCCAAATGTATGTATTTTTGAAAAAAAAATGCATTTGTCTTCGATATACCTAAATCAGAGATTTAACCTCGGATTAAAAATAGGCAATCTGAGGGCCCGATTTTCACAACTTGTCCTACATCTAAATTTAACAAATCATCCATTTCCGAAATAAAATTTATAGCTATCATTACTTGATTATCATTTAAGTGTTTTCTTTTAAAACGAGGATTAAGATTTGCAGCAAAATGAATAGGTTTACAACAAAATTCGAAGCGGTCTGAGGTTGACTTTTTCTGATTGGTGTGTTTTATATATTTAAAAACGTAAACCGTTTCTGATAATAGAGAACTATCTGATTCTACTAGTTTAATTGAGTTTGCTATAGGATGGAGTATATGTTTGGCATATTGTAAGTTTTTCCAAAAAACATCGTCTAATATAACCTTTATAATGTTCTGTTCTATACCCAGGTGTTCCATTATTACAATACACTGCAGCGCTACCGTGTTTCTCAAAAGATAAGCCACAGTTATGAACAAAGTACTCTACTCGTTTTTGCTGGCAACTTAAATGAAATTATTTTGTTTTGTATTATTCTGACTGAGCGTTTTTAAACGCAGTATAAATTATGTGTTGGCGTTTAACATACTTGCGTATTGTTCCAGCTTGTTTACTTATTTCCCTAAATACACTCTCTCTATGAAATCCTTGAAGAAATTCAGATTGTGAGCTACACAACCCACACAAGATTTTGTATTTCAATTTGCCAAGCAGATTTCAGTTACTAAAAGAAAACATTTTCATTCAATAACCTTTATAAGTTCATTACTTATGTGTACTCCATGTTCAGCTACATTTATCTACCTAACTGTTACTAAAGTTAAATTATCGAATTCTTAATATTCTGTAAATGTTCATACTCCCCATTGAGTAAATTTGTTGACAGTGCGTGAGCGCTAGTTATTTGGGACAAGGATCTTAAAAACTTAAATACGTGTTCTCAATATTTATTTGTTAAAAATGAAAAAGGATCACCAAATGCATAGAGGGCTTTAGCTACAGTATCATCAATTTTAGAGGATTCTGAAAGAGCTAGCTTGTCAAAAAAAAACCACTCAATGTTTATTGGCAGCTAAGTGTCCTGCGTTTACTTGATCATGTTGATCTAGCAAATGATGAGCTATTGTTATTACTATTTGAGTAGATATTTGTATCTTCTATTGGGGTAACTGCCTTTTCATTACATTTGTTCTTCTTGTGTCGTAGACGTCGAACTCAATTGAGTTTCACATTTGTTGTATTTTTGTTGAATATCTAAGGAATACTTCGTACAGTGGTGTAATATGTGAATGGTCATTCGTGTTGCGTATAAGAAAACACATTCAAAACAGCCTTCGATTTTTGTCTGTGTTTCCAATATTAGATAGTTTGTATTGAACCATTTTGTTCTTTAATAATTAAAATAAACTCACTTCGCTCTTAGCTACTCATTTTTAAATAGTTATGTATCCTTCAATTCAATGACTATAATTCTTAATATTGGCCTCGCGATAAATGTAAAATAAAAATACAGCAGGAGCCTTAGGTATATCATTAATAAGTAAAAAAGCCATAACAGTTCCAAGAAATATCGTTACCAGAATAAAACAAGTTCAATAACGGTACATTTTCACGTCACTTTAATGCTCAAAACGAAACTTAAAAAGTAAATACACATTTAAGGTAGAAAATGGGTGATAATTTTGACGCTGGAACTAAATATAACCGTTTATAACCTATATATTTCAAAAAAGTAGCTAACAAAACACCAAAAAAAAAAATAAATGTTCGTAGGGCATTCACAGAAACTGTACTACCGGCAATGAATTGTATACTAACGTAACTGGAACGGCCCCGTAAATTGACAAATCGATCGAAACTGAGGCTGGAGCAACAAAGAGAGAAAGAGCGATAGTGTGGTATAATTGTCCTCGTTCCACTCATAAGAACAAACCGCGATGCTTACGATAATCTTGTTTTGAATTAAAAATTTTCTGAGTTTTGTCCTACTTTTCGCCAGTATTTCCACGTAAATTCTTAGTATATCGTTTATTTATTATGCGTGTTAAATCGTATTGTGTTCTTTGGAAACTTGTGCTTATTTATTTTTGTCGTTCAAATTGAGCTATTTAAATCTACACTTCCAGTAGTTCAAAATTTTCTCAGTAAAGAGTGACCTGAGGTTCAGTTGGTTCGAAAAATTATTGAAGTGTTTTTAAAATGTAGAATGAATCATCATTCAAAATTTTGAAACGTCATAAGTAATGCCGCCACCGTGAGATAGAAAATGAGTAATTCATTTTATTTAAAAATTTGTTTGAATAGTTTAATTCGTAATTTTGTTTGTTACCTAATAATAAACGATATATTTAAAAAAATGTCCTTTTTTAATTTCTTATATGTATATGTGAATATCTTTATTATAAGAGTTACAAAAAAACCTTTTACATAAAAAATGTACCATATACCAGTGGTCATTATTCGAAAGTATTTTGAAATATACAGGGTGTTCCAGAATTTCATGACAAACCAAACATGACGTTTGAAATTTGACATTTTCATCATTTTAAGAGCCTGTAAAAACTAAACGGTTTAACTTAGAGCAAAACTATTTGCCCTTTCCTTAGTTTTTTATTATCGAAAAGATAGTTGATACCATTATATCCCAATAATATTTTATAAAGAATATAGAATATATGCTTTGTAAAATATTATTAGAAATCCTTGTAAAATCCTAAAATATAAAAATATGCAGGGTGTTCTATTAAAAAAAACATGTTTTGTCACGGATTTCTGGAACACCCTGTATATTTTAAAGTACTTTCGAACAATAACCATTGGTATTGTACATTTTATTATACAAAGCCTTTTTGTAATTCTCATAATAACGAAGATATTTACTGTCAGATTGAATCGGGGACACCCTGTATAGGTATTGTCGCTTTTTTAACAAGTAATTCTAAATAGTGTAAAATTACATTTGCAAAAAATAAAAATTTTAATAAGTGACAAAAGGTTTTACATAATATATTATTTTTTTTTGCAAATTCGAAAATATTTTGTTTCCATTTTTTATTTTAACTATGCTGAATAATAAACAAAAAAAAACATTATTTATTGTTTCCCTAAAATAGCAATAGGTATACTATATACTATTGCCCATTTGTAAAAAAGTAGAACTCCTTATTTAGTACAGAAAACATGATCATTATTTCACCCTTTTAAATGCAAAATAAACTGTAAAAAAACATAAATAATTAAGTAATGCATCTGTCTAGTCATTTAATACATTAAGTTAGACAGAGACGGGGATATCACAATACTGCTGGTTGCCTAAAAATGGATGGGCTTCAGTGTTCGAACATTAAGGGTCCCTTCCAGTTACGTTAGTATACAGTTCATTGCCTTCCTATGGGACTGACGCGGTAATGTCAGTGTCGCAGCATATATTTTTACCCGATTTTTTGTTATAATAATTTATAAAGTATATTTTAAAAATATATATGCTTTATAATACGCAAACTTGCTAATTAGACCACTTTTTCCCAGTTCATAAGTAAGTTTAATTTTTCCGTTTTTTTTTATCTGTTTTTTCAGCAACTCAAATGTTCCGGCAATTTTAAACCTCTGATTTAAATAAAGTTTTTTTAAGATAGTTAATTAAATAGGTAGATCCACAACCATAATTAGCACTCTTAATCAATTTCTAAAAATTAAAGCATTTAACTGTCTTACCTCAAAAATGAATTTCTTTTTTTTTGTCACATGGGACTTGGTGAGAAAGATACTATCGAGTATGGCTGTAAAAATATTATTAAGAGATTTGCTTTAAAATAACTGGAGGGCAAGGAGCATCAAAATGCAATGAATTATTCACATACAGCTAAAACTTGCGCATTAAAAACTTTCAAAAAGTGGTTTTTTTCCAGACTTCCTTGACACTCAATGGTCCGAATATAATAAAATAGGTTACTACAAAAGATGCCAGAATTATTTAGGAAAAATTAATTCTCACGTCCTAGGTTTCAAAAAATGTTTGGTTGCTTTATTTATTTTATACCTAAGAGATTGCCCACATTTTCCCGGACACCCTGTATATTACCTTGAAGTAACTGCTATATGCATAAAGTAAATAGTTTGCTAAATGCATAAATCGTGTTTTTTTGCTATTATTTTATTGTGTTTCAATTTATAACAAGTACTTAAGTAAATGCACAAAAGCAAACATTTTAGTAAGAAATGAGGAGTAATATTGCGATTAAAACATTTTTCTGCATCAAACATAGTTAATTTAAAAGTATTACTAAGGGAAATAAATTTTTATGCCAGAATACGTCAAATATCTAATAATGTTGCAAATGGTTGTCAATATTATTAATTTGTCCCATAACGTATATTTCTAATATATTTAGTTACTGTATTTGTTATTTTCATTAACACATTGTCACTACCAGTGATATAAGTTGCAGAAATCTAAAAATTAAATCACATATTGGAAAACTGAAAATTGTAAGTTATCACATGCTATTTTCAGTAAATGAAATTGTTTGTCTCATTTAGTGCAAGTCTCCCATAAAAAAATTTAACTTATACATTAAAGACTAATATTTTAATAAAACAATTAGAGTTTTGACCTTTAACACTAAAAATTACCTCATTTTTACTTAAATATAAATTACACATATTAAATAAAGTATCTTACATGTCCTTAAACGTGTGATTAAGTTTAAAATACGCCCTTTTAAATATAACTACAAAAGCCCAAATCTAATGATATGTGATGAAATAGATATGTATATAAATTGCTTGTTATAATCGAACAGATTAAGACACATAAAATACATAAAGATATATTATTTCCGGAAATAATTATTTTATATACATATATTCATCAAACGGAGAAAACGCGATGTATTTTTAGCTATACCACTCTATAAAAATACACCGGCCTGGATAAAAATACAAAAAGTTTCAATATATTATGTCAACTGACGTGACGAAATTATAAATCTATTTAGAACCCGCACCCTTGATGAATTTACTTATATTAATTATTTCGGATTGTTCTATGGATAACCTTAATATAAAAACGTTTCTGAAGGCACTCTTAATAAAATAGTCATGTAAAATATAATATAGATATAAACTACGATTACAAAACAATGTACGTAAATAGATTTTTTCTATATTTATATACAAGTATAATTATTATTAAAGGCACCATAATGGATGGATTTGTTTAATCATGAGCATCATGTTATCTTGTTAACGCTAGGCTAACAGAAACAGTGTAAAATCATTGCAGCATGGCAACTCCTATTTCAAGAGCAGCCTGTGCAATTCAACAGTATTACTTAGGCATTTAGTTAAGCAAAATTATTTAATCCGAAAATTAGTTTTTATTAAATGGATCGTTTTTCTTTATTTCCTGAAACTTTCAAGGAAGCTTTTACTCTTGGAGTACTAAAAGTCTAAGTAAAACTGGTATGGGAAAATCGATCAACTCTTTTAAGTAACTCTAGTTAATTGCACAATAATTCTGAAAAACATGGTGTTTCCTGTAATAAATGGCCCACTACTGCCAATTCTCCCATAAAAATCAATAACTGCTTCATAAATAAGTAAACAGTGCAGAAAAAAATACGGCTGCATAACAATTTAAAATTTTAACAAAATAAAAAATAGACTCCTCCAAACAGAAACAATAATATTCCAAAAATAGCGCGAAATAAAATTCGAATTCTGCATATAAAAGATGTGCCTATCTCTAAAACTTATAAACTGACAACAAATATTAATATTCTAGTTCTCATTTTGAGAAAGAATATTATTTAAACATTAAAGTATACCTCTTTTTTTAACTAATCTTAGTCATTACCCCCAAAATCACCAAAAAAAAAGTTATTTCAACAAAAACTGTAGTATACAATGAAATTATGTTGTAAACCAAAAGGCAAACATTTTCATGGGCTTTTTCATATTCGGTCTTCAACGATTTGTCATATGAGCCAGAATTTATAAATACTATTTTCTCTGATAGGTATTTTATAAACCTGATTTGGGCTAATGTTTAATATAATATTCGTATATCCATGAAATAATAAAAAATAAATTTATTTTGGAAGTCTCTCTTTTATTTCAAATTTAAAAATACGGGGTGACAATGAAACAACTACCCAGGGCGATGTTTGAAAACGGCTAGAGATAAAAATATGAAATTTGGTGTGTTGATAGGGTTGAATATTGTGAACATTTACAATTGAATATCGGTTCCGGTTTCCCCGGAAATGACCGCGACTTCGTTATTTTAAATGGAACACCTTGTATATTTTATGTCTTTTAAACTCTCTTAACCATTCTAAACAACTTTTGTATAACATAACCTATGTCTAAAATGTATAGTTTTCCAAATAAAGCCACTTAAAAATGTGCCATAATTCCCACTTATTTGTATTTTATGGAAAAACGAAGTAGGCCAGAATAAAAACAATCACAGTTATTTACTCTTTATTCAACAAAATGTCAAAAAAGAAAATGTTCTGAGTTTAAAAAAAAATGTGTTTTTCGCAAATCGATTTTTCAAGTTTTGATCAGATCCTGTCCCATAACGGGTCAACTGACTGTTTTTCTCTTTGGATAAATATTAACATCATAAAAATAGGGTACCTAATTTTCAATTTTGCAGTTGTTTATGAAAGTTAAGTTAATGATAACTTAACCTAGTGTGATAACTACCTATTAACAAAGTTTTGATAAAATTAAAATAATTATATTAGCCTTGACAGAGGGTGCTATGGTTTTTAAAAACAATTGAATTTTGACAAGTAACTTTTATCACTTGGGGCTTGGCAGATTGTTGCACTTTTTGTAAATTCTCGTGCTTTATCTCGTGTCTCTATTGGTGTAGACTAAAAGTTCTTTGTAACCTCTTTAAAATTACAAGTTTTACAAGGGCGGAATAAATAGCCATGCTTCTCGTTTATGGCGAATGCTTGCAAAATAAAAGGCAGGCACAAACACTCTACGCAGAGCGATACCCCGACAGAAACCAACCCTGCTATGCCTATTTTCCGTGGCTAGTACAACATCTGAAAACAGTTCCCCAAAATGAAAATGAAGGAAAGTTCATCATTAGTGAAGAAGCTGAAATAAACGTTCTGGCATGTGTGAATGTTGATCCAAGCATTTCTACTCGCGACACTGAAAGTGAAGGTGGAGTTAACAGAGAAAGTGCAAGGAACATTTTGAAAAAACATAAGTACAAGCCCTACAAATACCAAATCCACCAACACTTGGGTGTTAATGAATTTGCTTGGCGAGTTGAATATTGCCGATGGTTTATGGAAAATTCTAACCATAATAATAACTTTAATAGATTAATATTATTTTCGGAGTCTCGCTTCACGAACCTGGGAATGTTCAACAGGAAAAGTAAGATATTGGGCAAATGAAAATCAACATTTATTTAGAGAAGGATCTTTACAAGAACGCTTTGGTGTTAATTCGTGACTAGGTGTTTTAGAAACGAGAATTGTGGGTCCAATATTTTTTAATGAGCCCCTTACAGCCCAAACTTATTTGAACTTTCTAGAAACAACAGTTACAGATTTTTTGACAATTTACCTCTTGCAGAAATTCCCAACATCTACTTTCAACAAGATGGTGCACCGGCCCATAATGCTCGAATTTGTGTAAATTATTTAAATGACATGTTTGGGGACCACTGGATAGGAACGAATGGACCTGTAAGGTGGCCAGCACGTTAGCCTGATTTGACACAACTAGATTTTTTCTTATAGGGTCATATCAAAGAAAAAATCTATTTAACTCAACCTGAAAATTTGGACATTTTAAAAAATCGAATTATTAGTACTATTAAAAATATCTCAAAAACTGAAAAAGAAAATTTATTATGGAAAATTGTTGAAAAATGTGAGACCTGTATTGAACAAGAAGGTCGTGTTTTTGAAAATCTTAATTATGATTAAGTACGTTCTTTTATTATTAGTTAATATTAATCATCTCTAGGTATAATAAAGTTCATTTGTTTTCACCTTATCACATTCGTTTATTTTTTTAAATTTAAATTAATTTACTTAAAGAGGATTCGTTTGAACAGTAGATTATTTTGAATCCATGGCCAACTTTTGGTGGTATAATTAAATAAGTGCTAGTAATATCGATTTTCGCTTTAGATGAGCATTAACAACATGAAAATAGGGTATCAAATATGTGGATAAAGGATAAAAAAGGAGGATTGGGTAGTAAAGGTTTTGTTCCAGTCAGTTGACCCGTTATGGCACTTGGTCAGATCAAAACTAGAAGAAACGATTTGCGAAAAACACATTTAAATAAACTCGGAACATTTTCTTTTCTGACATTTTGTTGGATGAAGGCTTGAACAAAGAGTAAATAACCGTGATTGTTTTTATCCTGGCCTACTCCGTTTTTCCATAAAACACAAATAAGTGGGAATTATTGCACATTTTTAAGTGGCTTTATTTGGAAAACTATACATTTTAGACATAGATTATGTTATTCAAAAGTTGTTTAGAATTGTTAAGAAAGTTCACAAAACATAAAATGTACAGGGTGTTCGATTTAAAATAACAAAGTCGCGGTCATTTCCGGGGAAACCGGAAACGATATTCAATTATTTTTATTTCACAAATATTCACAATATTCAACACACCAAATTCCATATTTTTATCTCTAGCCGTTGTCAAATGGCGCCCTGGGTAGTAGTTTCATTGTCACCCGGTATACTATATTTCACTTAAATCCCAAATGTCGCTTCCTCGCAAATTAATAGGGATATCCAAGTTTGATAAAAGAATAACTTTTTAGCTGTCTAAGTTATAATTATCAAGCTAAAAAAGTCGACGCCGTCATCAGTATAGGCGTCGCGACGCCAAGAAAAAAACAAATGTATTTGAGATGTTCACCTATTTCTGGGGCTTTTTGGTTATTTACACCAAATTGTTTGCAATATGCCTTTTAGTAGAATAATGCATTTTTTTAATGACTTGTTCTGGAACATATTTGTCTTCAATTATATCTTTATATAAATCAGAAAACTCTACTTTTTTAAATTATTTTAAAACAGATACTTAATTGAAACAAATAATCATTATTACTAAAATACACGCTCTATCTTAGAAACCAATATAGAAATCAATTTGGTGCAAATAACTAAAAAAATCTTAGCAACGGATGTGGATTTAAAATTTTAATTTCTTAAGCTTCCAAAATTGTTTTTTCTTGGCGTCGCGATGCCTATACTGATGACGGAGTCGAATTTGTTTCAGCTCCTAATAAATACAGTTTACTCAATTAAAAAGTCCCTTTTTGCGAAATTTTGATATTCCCGTTAATTTGCGAGAAATAGCAATGAAATTTAAGTGAAGCGTGAGAGACCCTGTCCATGTCAGTAACCAGGATAGTAATCAAGTTGATGCATGTAACAAAAAACAGACGTATTTGTGAAATCTGAAACTTTTAAAGTTCTTGCAACTGTTTTGTTTTTCTTAGCGTCACGACGCCTATAATGGTGACAGCGTCTTCTTTTATTTCAGCCGTAAATAATTACATTTTACCACATCAAACAAACGCTTTTTACGGTTCAAGGTTCCAAGTGAAACGCCCTGTATATGGGATTATTTGTTAAGACATGATTATTTTTTAAGTTATTATATAAAGGTATACAGGGTATTAGGAGTTTCACTACAAATATTTTAACACCTGATAGTATGGACCATTTGAATTAAAAAATGCTTAAATAACATGAGCTACCAAGGCGTTTAAAAGGAGGGGCATACCTCCAATTTTTAACTAATGACTTACCCACCCTTTTAGAATATGTCTGGATAATACGTTTAATAATAGGTGGATAGGTCGAAAGCCCCAGAACCTGGAAAATGGCCTCCGAGGTCACCAGACCTAAACCCCCTTGATGTTTATTTTTGGGGCCACATGAAAACATTAGTGTAATAGGGTTGAAATTGAAAATGAAGATGACCTTAGAAACCGTATTTTCGCTGCAGCGGAACAAATGAGACAAAGACTTAACGTTCCTGAATCTGTTCAAGAAAATTGGCTTCTGGCTTCGCAGTGTTCGTGCGTGTTTAAATAGTGGCGGTAGTCATTTTCAGCATTTACTTTAAGTTTTTAAAATACTTTTTTTAGTGTGTTTGTGTTTATTAATTTTTGGAAACTAATAAACTTAATTAGGGTTAAAAACTATAGAAATAAATATTCTAAAAAGTTTTAATAACAGGTTTTTACTATTGTTTTACACGCCGATATTATGCTAACAAACCAAAATTTATTAAAGAATTAGTTCATACATTCCAAAAAAAGAATAATCAAAATAAAATAATTGAATCGTTTTCAATTCTACAGGTTTTTTTATACTTCTTTGTTGACAAAACACAGGTGATCAGATTGTCATCACATTGAGGTCCAGGCAAATAGCAATGTTGCCATGTTGTGTTGGAATTAGTTGAAACCTTCTCCAAAATTAAACATTTTAAAATTAAATATCTCGAAAACCCTTTCGAATTTACCGATGGTTTATAATAATATTTTGTTTAAAATCGTTCATACTATCCTGTGTTAAAATATTTGAAATGAAGCCCCTAACAACCTGTATGTATATTTTTATATATATCCCAATATTTTATTTAAGAAACTTCACTAGAATATTAATTTCTTACATCTAAATATTGCATAATAACTATCTTTTTAAACAATTTGTAAAACAGTTGCTTTGCAAAAAGTTATGAACATTAAAAATTGTAACCAAAATTCAGTATACATGCGAAAAACTAAAAAATAAACTTTTCTTGATTACACTTTTTCAGATTTTAGCAAATAAGCCCCCCTTTTCTGAATAGTCTATAAAAAAATGTTGCCTATAAATAAAACAAGTATCACGAAAAGCTTAATTTTCAAGATACAACGCCCTTTGAGAAGTTATAAATATCATCATTATCAAGAGACATTTTTTTATATTTTCGCTTTTGAAGCGAATTTTATTGGAAATCATTAATTTTTTTAAATGAAAGGGCTACATAATATAAGTCCATGGATGCGTTAAAAAATAACACATACACATATAATAAAATATCTATTAGAATAAATAGCTTTTTTTCATATAGACAATCTAAATATATACTTTTATAAAATATATCGAAATGAAGCCATTGGGAACAGTTTTAATAAAATAGTCTTTCTTTAATGTTATAAAAGAAAAAAATTAAATTATTCCCCTTGTACTACCAGTACAAATTTGCAGTTATCTTTTCAATAGGTAGATGTTAAGCAAAAGGCATTGCTATGCTTAATACGCAACTATTTGTTATTTATCTAACAATATTCCTAAAGCTCAGTCGTGAAGGTATTTTGGGGGTAATGGACGAGTTTCTACTTTGATACAAAAATGATTTTGAGGCATTTGACAAATGAGCGACGTGCTACAATATGCTGTAGATAATTGGTACGGTATAAAACTTAATCGATAACACTAAAGTAATAAATAAATAATATTTAATTTAATTTCTAACATCAAGTATTAAAACATAATATTTTATAAGTATCTAACTGAAGATCTAAAACGAATTTTCCGAGCTATCGAACGAATTATTGTAATGTAAAAAGAAACATCCAAAAAGGACGTTAAGCAGATAGTCAAATAGTATAGTTGTTGATGCATATAAACTATTAAATTAATTGGCATTTTCTAAATATGAATAGAATTCAGTAGCTGACCAATATTTCTATCGAATAATATTTTCCGCCAAAAAAAAATATATATATATATATATATATATATATATATATATATATATATATATATATTTATATTTATATATATATGAAGGGTGGCGCAATAATGTGACAAAGTACCATACCTTCTTCGTTTTTTAGAATTAAAAAAAGTCTACAATTTAAAAATATTTCTAATTATACAGGGTATTTCACAAGAGTGAGAAACCTAAGAATCTACTTTTTTTAAATCGGGCACTCTATATATTTTTAAATATTTGGATTACTCGAGAAATTCTCCATATAACACTAAATTTAGTTTTGCATTTTATTTCGACATTGCCAAATTATACAAAAAATATCTAAATTAAAAAAAAAACATGAGCCCTGCTATAACTTCTAACCTACAACTGTTTCAATAAAGAAAAATTGTACCAAAGAAGATAATTGTCTAAGAGTTTAGATAACCGAATTCATAATAATTCTATACAGGGTGTTTGCTGCCAATATGCCAACTTGGCAAAATTGAAACTTTTTTTTTTTATTTTCTAAATTTTTCTTAATTTTTATCTAGTCACCAACCTGAAAGAAGACCATTTCTAGAGCGTTTCCAAAGATCTGGTAGTGTAGCATATAATAAAAATAATCGAGAAAACGTTCTGAAACTGAAGAAAATCAATTAAATATACTTTTAGCAGTCACCGAAAATCCGCATGTTGGACAACGAACCATTTCTCGACAGGTTGATGTTGGACGAAGAATGGTTCAGCGAATACTTAAAGCTACTAAAATGCACCCATACCATATTTAATTACTCCAAGAACTGTTTCCCGAAGATTATCAGAGAAGACTAGAGTTTTGTCTGCGGGCTCAAAATAAAATAAGAGAAAGAAGAAATTTTCCACAGTGGTATTTGGCTATATGGTATAGGCTACGTTTCGTAAGAATGGAAGTGTTAACAGACACAATTTCCATTACTTCGTAACAGAAAATTGACATTTGGTAAGATATACTTCCCAAATTAGATGGTCATTAAATGTTTGGGGAGGTATTTTAGGTAACCACGTAATTGGGCCATATTTTTTTGAGCAAAAGGTAACAAGGGACGTTTACTTAGATTTTTTGCAAAATCATTTACCTGGGTTATTAGCTGAAATACCAACGAAAACGCTGAATGAAATGTGGTTTCTTCATAATGGTGGCCCAGTCCATTATACAGGGCCTATCACATTTTTAAAAATCAAACATACCTGGATCGTTGGATTATTGGAAGAGGTGGACGTGTTTTGTGGCCGGCTAGATCGCCAGATCTTACAAAAATGAACTATAGCATATGGGGGTATGTTAAAGAATAAGTGTATAAAATACCTCCCACAACAAAGGAAGACATGAAGTTAAGGATTAGAAATTATTTCACAAATATTAGTGTTGCCACGTGTCGAAATTTAAGCAGTGCATTGGAAAGACGTGTTGAACTATGTGTTCAAGAGAGCGGTAGACATTTTGAACACCTAATTAGGTAGTGTTTTATATATTAAGGGGTTTTATTTTTTTGTAATTTAAGTTGTTTTATTTTTATAATATAAAACTTGTTACTGCATAAAACAATATTTCCTCATTTAACGTCTCATCTCATCTGACGTTCTTTTTTTATTACTATCACTATAATATGTTGATTATAGCAACCATGGTATACCGTTTAATATATACAAAAATAATTGCAATTGTATTGTACAATTATGATTTTTGTGTATTTTCGTGTTCCTGAATAATTAAATGTGTAGACTGAATTAAATTTGTTCATTAACTATTTGTTGTTGGTTATAATTAAATAAACTTTTTTAAATCATTGGCATTTTCATTTGTCATATGTTTTTTTTTTAAATTAACTATCTGCGTTTACTTAATATAAATATCAAATTTATGTTTAAATTTGAAGCTAAGTTATATTATAAAATGTTTACAAAAATAGTTTTACTACTGGCAGATAAATTGAAAGAACAACAATATCGCTGTGAGGTATATTTCTTTATTTAAAAAACGTGGCTAACTAGATTAAAATTACATAAATATGTGTTAATGCGTCTTCACCGACAAAATTAATAAAATTAATATATCGCAAGAACTATTAGAGATAGGTATAAGATAACCTTAATAAAAGCGAAAGAGGGCTAATAACGGAACACGATAGGATAGTTATGTACAGGGTGTGCCGTTTAAAAAATCAAAGAAAAATTAGTTTCAACTTTTGCCAAGTTAGCATATTTGCAGCAAACACCCTGTATAAAATTATTACGTATGCGGTTATCTAAACTCTTAGTTAAACATTTATCTTCTTTGGTACATTTTTTCTTTATTGAAATCATTGTAGGATAGAAGTTATAACAGGTTATGGAGGATTTTTTTTAATTTAAATATTTTTTAAATAATTTGGCAACTTCGAAATAAAATTCAAAAACCAAATATGGTGTTATATGGATTTCTTCGAAAATCCAAATATTTAAGAATATGTAGGGTGCCCCATTTAAAAAAAGTTAATTCTTAGGTGCGTCACTTTTGTGAAATATTATATAATTAAAAATACTTTTAAGTTGTAGACTTCTTCTTATTAAAAGAAAAAAAATTTCAAAATTATAAAAAACTAGGGAGATATGGTACTTTGTCACACTATTGCGCCAACTACTGGGAAAATATAAAGATGCGAATTGAAACAACGGTTGATCGTTGTTCATTTTGTGTCTACTGCTAACAATATACAAATATACATATGTATATTTTACACAGATGGGGTTCACAGTTGGACAAATGTGATACATTTATGAATCGAAAAAATTATTACCGCCTGTTAGGGACAAACAATGATATAAAACTTTAATTCCAAACTATGGCTTTAAATTCGTGTCAAATTTCTCATCTGCATTAAGGTATTAAAAAAAAACAGTATATGCATGTGAAATTTTGAGTTTTGACTATTTATTAAATTTGAAAATACTTATCTACGTGTTTTTATAAATTGACAAAAAACGTAAGTTTATCCTTGACTAATTTCGATATTTCTGCTTTTTTTACGCCCCCTGTATAAAATAATTAAAACTTAATTTGTCCTCTTATCAACCCCAGCCCATATACATATGTACAGTGTGAGTCAACGTGGCAATGAAGTAAATGTAAACTTTATAGACCAAATTTGCCAACAAACCATATCTGGTATTTGATCTCACTACCTAATGTAAATATTTTAAAAATATTTTTGTGTATAAAAGCTCGGCAAAAAAAGTAGGACAGCAAAAAGTTTAAATGGAATACCCTGTATAATAATTAATTTTTTAATAATACATGTCATTCTAAAACTTTTCTGATAAAAGTTTGATATACCTAAAACTGAAATAATGCCATTTCTAACAAAAAACTAGTATGTTCAAGCATCTTTTTCTTGGTACAAAGCATATATTTAGTAACAAAAAGGAACAGGGTCACGGAAACATTTTTCTATGAAACATTTCTGATCAGAGCTACAGGGCCTTTAAATGTAAACCGTTTAAAATGAAAAAGTATCACTTTTTCAAATGGAACCCTCGGTATATTTTCACTTTAACGTAGAAACCATCAAAAAAACCTTTAATTTTTGCTAAAGATATCCAATACTAATTTTTAATGGCTTTTGAGATATTTTAATTTTTTGAGTTTTTTTTTGTGACACAATCTGGCGGCACCGTGCAGATACGTTTATTTTTTACATTTCGTGTTCGTTTGATAACTTAAAAATGATTTTTTCTACAAATGCGTTCATAAACATTATTTATATATTAGATAAGATCGAATAAATGCTCCTCTTTGCACAAAGAATATGCAAGATGATGTATCCAGATCGACGCCTACCTAGCCCGCTTAGTTTTAGGCATTTAAGGGCAATATATGATAACGGTGTTGGCAGTATTGGTTGATTATACCAAACATGAAGTTAATAATAGAATTGCAATCCATGAAAATAAGGAGCTTGAAAGATTTATGATTGTCCAAGAAAATCCTCAAATCAGTAGCTGCAAGGTGTTAAACTTCACAGACAACTGCAAATAAAACCACCAGGAAGAAGAAAAAAATGGGTAAGTGAGGAGCAACACCAAAAACACTGGTTTGGTATGGTACTTATAACAACAGAATTATTGGACCACACTTTTTTATTAAGCCCTTAAATGGCCCTAACTACCTTGACGTGAAGAATTACCTCTAGAAGATCTTAATTTAGACCAGCGCAGGAATATGTACCTGCAACATTACCCCAATAGATTTCTTCTTATGGGATTATAAAAGAGAGGGTGTATGTTAATCCATCTACCATAAGCGAAGATATGCTGATTAGAATCCGAGAAGAATAAATATAGTATATATTCAGCAAGAAGATCACATATTTGAACATTTTTGAAGTTACAAAATGTTTTAGATAGATAGATTTTAGAAGTAAAAAAATTCATTGTGACAAACTGCTGTCTTAAAAGTTTTATTTATGTTTATGGGGCATACATATTTAACAAAAATTGAAATTTTTTTATGATTCTTAACATAAAGTGAAAATATACGGTGCCATTTGAAAAAATATTTAAGTTTTTTAGCTTTGGACAAACATATTAAACGCCCTGTAACTCTGATCTGAAATATTTCATAAAAACCTTTTTCATTATTTTTTCTTGCTACAAAATATAAGTTTTTTTTAACTCAAAAATCAGCTCGATATTTACCATGAAAAAATGTTTGAAATTTAAGTATATCAAACCTCAAACCCAAAAAAAAAAATTAGGATTACGTCGAATTCAAAAATGAATTAATATACAGGGTGTTTCATTCAAAAAAACTGCTGTCGTAATTTTACGCAACAATATTTTCAAAAGATGCACAATTGCTAACTACATCACATACCAAATCTGGTTGTGGATAAATTTCATCTATAAAGCGTAACCTTACTTCATCGTAACGTTGACTTACTCTGTACAATATGTCTATTGTTATATTATAAATTACTTAACTCTTTACGTTATCATTAAGTGAACATAGAAAATGCCATCGACTTGGTTAAGTTTAACTAGCGCATATTACCAAACAACTGTATGCAATGTATCGGCCATCACTTATAGCCAAATCAAACTATTATCTGGCTTTGTAGTGGCTGGGTTTATTAACGACTGAACATCGTCCAAGATTGGAAATTCATCCAACGCCAGCGTTGGCACTAAATCGTCAGTAGAGTCAATATTGTCACTTATGTTTGACATGTCTGGCGTATCTAGTGTATGGCTATCACTACCTACATCTATATTGTCGTCCATGTTGGACAGATAGTCTTCTGGGGTATGTGGCATCGAATAACTGGTCCCCATACCTATAAAAATAATCGCCAAATAGAATGCAAAAAAAATAGATATATAAAGCTTCGTAAGTATTGAATTTTAAAATATTTCAGTGAGGTTTTTTTCTTATGGATAGATCTTTTTCTTTAGAATTCTTAGGAATATTTAATGTTTTAATTGATGTTGCTACTTGTGAACTTCTCCCACTCTTGAATTGGACTAAAATCGGTAATTAAACCTAACCTTACCTAATCAAAAATTACTACTATTACTAATTATTACATACAAAATTATGTGTACGAAGATTATCGAAAATGTCATGTTAAAAACAACTACCATAATTACCAAAATTATAAAATTTGCTCTTATAGTGCCACCAAAGCTACCAAAATTATAAAATTTGGTCAAACTATATTTTTAGACCAAATATTTTTTACTTTAAAATAAAACACTATAAAATCAAAAAAAAATACAGGAAGTTGGGTTTTACCATCATCATCCGCTAAGGCCTCTTCGGATGGGTGGTAAAAATAAAAAAAATATTATGTATGTGATCTAGAGCAGTTGCTCTAAATGTTTTTATTCCGTGGAACCTTTTTTCAAAAATACAAAATGTGTGAAGCCTGATCTGCTTAACCGATGTAAAAAACATAAATGTGCGTAAATGTTTGGAACTTTAAAATGATCGTATATAATAAAAATAAATTAACATGATTTAGTTTTAGAGCCAGCCTTGCCTCAGTGGTCGGGTTTTCCCTACTTTTGGCCTCATACTCCGTTAATACCTTGCGGTATATGCAAGTATAAAATGTATCTACATCATACACCAATCCATTCCCGACAGTTAGTGGGCTATAGTCTGTTTCAGACATGTACAGAGTAGTAAAATGGGAAATTCCGTCCAGTTTTTGCTGAATTTTGAGGTCGTCCATAGGCGTAGGTAAACTTTGTTTATAGAAATAAGAATAAAGATCCTTTTAAATTCCTGTATTTTGCATACCTAATGAAGTTTTATTACTCTATAGATTACATGTATTACTCAATGCATACATATTAGGCTAGTACTTAATGGAATCAAGTAATAAAACACAGATTATAAATACTTCTTAATAGTGTATTAAACATGTTAGTATTTGCTGTTATGCCATACTGTTATAAGAATATTAATAAAATGGCCAAATTCACTCCGACGGAAAGATGTTTTGATAATTCTCCACTATCAGTGAGTGAGAAACTTATTATTTTAAATGAACACGATTACCCCAGTTTTACTGTACAAGAAATTGTTCCTGAATGACTAGAATTGGAAAGTCCTCAGTTTTCAAGTTATTGCGGGAGAGAAAGGTAGCAGGTCAAGTGGAATCTCCCAAGAAAACTCCAGGAAGACCAGCAAAAGTCCTTGAGGAAGACGCTAAATGTGCAAGTCGAAGAAAAGATAAAATGTTGATGGATGCCAAAATGACAGTATTCCTCTGATAAGTAGAAAATTCTTATAAACAACTTTAAAATATATGGATTTTGCCTGGGAAGAGTATAACCGAAAAGCACTTTTACTGGAAAGCGATGAAATTATTTGCTGGAGACAAAAATACTTGAGAAGTATAAAGCAGTACCGCAGGGAGCAAAAGATATTTTAGTATTAACATAGCCTGTCACAAATTCGACACCGATACTGCGATAGCGTGTTCAGTAAAATAACACGTATAGATTAGGAGTGCCGACGCATTACAAAATATAGGCACATAGGCAGTTTCTAGATTGCTTTTTTTATAGATTTTAATAATATTTTTTGTATAATGTGAAATACTATAAGCAAATTATTAATATTACAAATACAAGAACATGATGCATGAAAAATTTGCATAGTGTGAAAATGTGTGTGTAAACAGCGGCAGCATATCAAGTTGCAAGTAACTAATAATTTTGACCCAGTTCGAGTAAGATTTATAATCCTGAACTCAAGCACTCGTTTACTATAAGGGTGTTTATTTAAAAAGTTTGAAATCAATCCGGTAAGTAGTTTTTTAGCTATGACGCGAACAGACAGACTGACGGAATTGAGAAAACATGTAAAACGTGAAGATCTGTAAAAACCTGGGAGGGTCGATTTTTTCAGGACAACCAAATAATTACCAAAATAAAAATATATATTTTATTTATTGATACAGAGATATAGTGAATAAATATATAATATTTCAATTGTAAACATATTTGGTTCTTCTTCTTTCTTTACCTGTCTCCAACTGTGGAATATAATCACGCGCACTTAGGTGCGGTAGTTTCTCTTCTGAGTTTTCATAAAGTGAAGTGGGATTAACGTTCAGTTGATGGTCGGATCTAGTATTGCTTGACCGCATCCCGGAAATATTTATTATGTTTCGGAGTTTCTGTGTATAGCGTAGCCTTTGGACTATTTTTTTTCAGTTTGATGTCATGTAAGTGATCTCGTCAATATATGCCTAATAGATTCGTGTAGACATAGACACTTTCAATTTTTAGGTATGAACTACAGAAGGAAATGAGAGTTCAAAGTGTTGACTGGCTCTGACACAAACAATGAATAACAAACTTTATTTACCAAGCCTAAGGTGTCTTAGGTCCAAAGTATACAATGGGCATTCAATGCAAGTTCTGCAGAAATTGTTAAAGATTAAATCAAAATTGAAAACAAAGGAGCTCAAAGATTTTCATTTGGAAGTTTATGAGATACGTGTACGTCTGTTTCACTTACTAGGATCTACATTGGACAATGAGCTTTTTAATACAGAGGTACAGACATTTTTTAAAGTATAAATCAAATTTTAAATAACTGAAACTTGAAGATTTTCCTTTCAAGGTGTTTGACACATCTGTTTCACTTACTTGGCTGGATATTATCCGCCATAGTATCCACAATAAAAAGTAAGGAAACGGCGAAATACCGCTTACCTGAATTTAATGAAAATATGTACTTTTATATATGAAATTATGCCGGATCCAATGGCTAGTTCCCCATTGTTGTCAAGTTTACCGTTTTTCTGTTATAAAATGATTTTTTTTAATGGAACACCCTATATTATATTATTTTTTTTAAATCTTCGTAAAATTCTCAATACTTTTTATTAAGAGCACTTTTTATGAAAGTCAACAGTTTTTGAGAAAATGAGGGTCTAATATCCATAATTTAATGTATTACCTTTTATTAAAATGCCTTCACACAAAAGGTTACCTGATATGTTTGACCATGTCAGTTTTGTTGATTTACAACAATGGATCGTTTACCTGAAACCCAAAGAATTGAAATTTTAATTATAATGGGTTTTGGGAATAAAATGGTAAACCTGCAAGATGTTTGTATAAGATTTTTAATGACAAATATCCTAACAAAAATCCAACAACTAAATCTACCGTAAGTAAAATTAACACAAAATTTCGTGAAACTGGAAAAGTAAAAGATGCTGTAGGTTCTGACAGACCTAAAAGAGCAAGAGATGGTGATAAGGCTCAGAATGTTTTAGACAATTTAGAAGAGAATCAGTACCTTTCTACCAAAACAATAAGAAGAGAAAATGGCATCTCACACATGTCCGTAGACCGACTTCTAAAAACCGAAAAGTTTCATCCATAGAAAATACCTTTGGTGCAATAACTCTCTGAGGATGTTCACGATAGGCGCTTGGAATTTTGTGTAATCATGATGGAACGTTGCAATATCAATCTAAATTTTGTTAATCAAACTATTTTTTTCTGATAAATGTTTGGTGTGGTATAAAAAGGGTGGAAAATTTATCGGTCCCTTCTTCATGGAAGACACATTAACTGGAGAAAGATATTTGTATCTTCTAAGGACCGAAAATGTCTCAGCTATTGCAGAACTATTTCCGAATAACCGTAAGTTCCTTGCTTTACCGGCAGTATTAAGTATTTAAACAGCAAGATGGTGCTCCACTTCATTTTGCTCAAAATGTTCGGGAATATTTAGACACTGTTTTTTTAGATGATGGATTGGATGTAGGGGTACAATGGAGTAGCCACCTCGGTCTCCGGACCTGACGCCCCTCGACTACTTTTTGTGGGGACACCTTAAAAATGTGGTGTATAAAACTAAGCCCAATGACCTCGAGGATTTAAAGGAGCGAATAGGAATCGAATGTAGACGAATTAAGGAGGCTGGCATTATTTTACCTACTGTCAGGAAGTAAATGAACAACATTTTAAACCCCTTACTTAGTATCATTAATTTATTGTTTGTTGTATTAGGTTAGGTTAGGTTAGGTTTCAGTGAAACGATCTATTTTTGTAAATCAAGAAAACTGACATTGTCAACCACATTAGGTAACCTTTTGTGTGCATGTATTTTAATAAAAGAAAATATATTAAATTGTAGATATTAGACGTTCATTTGATTTTCATAAAAAGGGCTCTTAGTAAAAGGTATTGAGAATTATACGCAAATTTTAAAAAAAGTAATATAATTTAATTCCATGAAAAAAAATCATTTTCCTTTTATAACAGAAAACCGGTAAACTTGGCAGCAATGCGGAACTCGCCATTGGATCGGGCAAATTTTCATATTTAAGTGTATATATTTTCATTAAATTTAGGCAAGCGGTACCTGAGATATTTCGCCGTTTCCTTACTTTTGTTACACACTGTATAAATAAATACATGGTTTTTCAAAAACTGAACTTGCCCTAGGTAAAATAATGTGAATCAAAAACGGATGTACTTACTATAACCAAATGTTGTTTTTATAAAAATTAAATTAATTCTATCCAGTCCAGGATTTCACCCCCGAAGGGACAAGCAGAGCTAGCTCTCGAAGTTCCTTTAAAAAAAAAACTAAACCTCGTTTCAACGGGTATTCGAACATCCATGCGTTGCATCCAAAGCGGAGAGTTCTACCACTGAGCTAGGCAGCTCACGCTGACCATTGAATATTTATTTATACCCCGCGGAAATAAACGACGAACCAATAGGAAGCACATTGAACAATATGTGTTGTGACTGGCGGATGTCATATGAGATTCAGGGTTTTCTCAAACTTTAGGGTTCTCCACGTTTTGCTGGGTGCTACGCCGGCTAACTTTGCACCAGCAAAGGATTTTGGGGAGGTATGCCCAAAGCTTTCTCATCCTTGACCAAAAAAAGAGAGAAGAAACTCCTAAATTTTAGGTCACTGGAACCTAGAAACCTGAAAATTTTAAAAAGCCCTGTATTTCTTTATATATTGTGAATACTTTGGCAGAAAACATCCAGCCTAGTCAGTGAAATAGACGTACATGTATCTCAAACAGTTTAACTTGAATAAATCTTATAACATTTTCTATACACCCTGTATTTAATACCCGATCATCCATGCTAGTGAGTAAAACAGACGTACGCGTATCTCAAATATTGAAAAAAAATATTTAGGGAACAGTTTTCAAATTTGATTTAACCTTATAAAAATGTCTATGTACCCTATTGAACACCTAAGTTTTCCACACAGTTATTGTATACATTGCCCCTAAGCGTAGCCAAAACAAGTAAAAAAGAAGAACCCCATACTCTGGTTTTTGTAACTTTTATATGAATTTGCACATTTGTGTAGATTTATTTTATTCCTTCAATAAAACAAAATGTGTGATTTAATACAAAGTCCCCCGAGGAGCAAAAAAAAATTTTTAAAAGTGGTTCGCTAATAACGAAATAAGAGGTTTTGAAATTATATTAATGGATATTAATAGTCGATGCAACATAAGTGTAATTCCATTAAAACAATCCAGATAAAATCATTGCAAGCACCAATTAAGATTCATTATTAAGAAAGAAAGAAACAAGTGATAAACTTGATATAACAAAATATAGCCATTGTGGAAGAAACTTAATCTATCTGAATATTAATGAAGCGAACTAGAAGATGAAAGTGTATTACCAACTTCCTGTATCATAAATTTAAACTCTTTCTAGCTAAATATTGAAAATAACAGCGCTAGTGTAAATTGTGTTTTGTAACTTACCGAGGCCACTGTCTCCCGACTCCTGACGGGAATGATCAGTCATCCCAGACAGAAAAGGATCCATAACAGGCAAATCTGTCGACGAAGATCTTAACATTATCTCCTGCTGTCTTCTAATTTCTTGTTGTCTCTGTTTTAACCTCTCTCTTTCCAACTGAAGTTGCTGAAGTCTAATTTGTTGTGCTTTTTGTGGGGAAGAGGAAACAGAGGCATGCCAGGATGGCTGTACCAATGTACTGCCGGGTGATCTTTGTTGTAAATGTTGTGCTGAAATTAATTAATAGTTTAGTACATACAATTTTAGATTAAGCCCTAGATTATTTAATAACAACAAATTATTTTGCAATATATTTAATCTACAAATACGGGATATATATATAATTAATCTACAAATACGGGATATGGATTTTTCGTACTAAAAAAGATATACTAATATCTTATGTTACATCTCTACTATTAGAAATTCTAGAACATAGCCTACAGCTGAAATATTCCAAATAAGAAATACTGTGATGCAGATATTTTAGTTAAACTTTATATATTATCTTAAGTAGGTGGAAAACGCTGCTTAAGTTGTTTTCTAACATTACGTATCCTGTAGTGGGGAAGAAAAACATTGAACCCAGAGCAGCTAGGCCTCATTAGACCCGTTGTTCATCCTTCCGGGAACGTCGCTCATCCTAGGCCATTAACTAGCCTATTCGAATATAATAGGTGATGATACGCCTAGGGGGACTTTGCTTAAGCTAGCGATGGTAGGCCAGCACTCTCCTAGAATTAGTCAGCAGAACCACTCACAGAGTAAATTAATGCCTCGTCTTCTTGTATCCAACCTCTGAAAAGTGTCACGTAGCTTCATATTGTAAAAATATTGTCTGCCAGTGTCCTGTCAGATTTTTCCCCGACATTGCTAGGCCTTGCCGCCTTTATGCTGGGGTATCTCAGGCTCTCCTTAACAAATTGGCAGTTATAACTTTCATCCGACAACTTTTTTTTTAATTCCAGAAGAGCCTATTCATTAGCTAATAACGACTATCTACTTATAATTAATAATCACCAATAGATATAAAACTCACTTTATAAAATTGACCGATGGCCCTAGATTTTTTTCAAAACGTGTTACGTTTAAAATGCATAATTTTTATAGTTAATACATTTTGATAGAATGTTTCGGATGAAAGAGAACACCTTCTGAAAGTAGACAGACAACTGAAGGCCAAACCTAGATTTTAAATATATTAGATTAAAAATCACTGAAAATTGGTACAGTAATCAATTAAAATAAAAATATTTAGTACATAATTTATACTTTTATCTAAAATATCTCAGCTGTAGGGCTAAACTAGATTAGCAAAATCACAGGAAGGAAGCATTTTGATTCTGATTTAAACAACTGATCAATTTGATAAGCTCAACTTACGGATTCTGGGATCAAACCAAGACGTTGTCCGTGTCTGATGATTTATAAAATATATTTCCCCCTCCGGAGTTTGAGCTTGCTCCCATCCCTCTGGCAATGCTCCTAAATCTACATCATTATTTACTTTGGCATCTGAAAATTGATAAAATTAGTTTTATCAATTGATCGAGATGTAACAGTAAAACTTTGATGTAAATTAATTAAAAGTAACAAATGTGGTGTGAATAGTTACCCAAGAAGCAGTTTGGTTGGACATTAAAATCAACACACGTTATTTCTCATTTTTTTTCAGATTATTAAATTAAATAATATATTAGGCTGTTTATTACGACAGAAATGGCAACATTTTTAGTGCCTTAGCAGTAATAATAGAGGGATATGAGCATTTACGAAATATTGACACTATTCAAATTTCCGGGAACCTTTCCATTTCACAGTGTGTCCACGGATTGACTCCGGAAGAGGAAAAACTCTTTTATTTGCGGATTTGGGGTAAAAGTCATTGTGTATAAAAACTCCTGCTTAGGCTAAAACATGAAAAGTATTACTTTTGCAAGTTATTAAACAGGGTGCTAAGAAGAGTTCATAATATAAAAATGTCGACTAGAAATATTTTATCAGTTTATTCTTAAACTGTGAAATATAATTTTTAGAAATATTTATAATCAACAGCAAAAGTTATGGTACGAGCGGAGATCGAACCCGCACCTCTGGACCACTAGTCCATGGCTCTATCCAATTGCGCTATCCTACCACCGATAAGCAATTCGTTAGAACTTGTACATATTCAAACCTACCAGTATCATAACCATTGTTGATCCTGCCAAATATTCTAACCTTATGGCGCGGCATTCCTGACTGGACGTCAAATCTGACATCGCTATTAGGTACCGTTCATATTAGTACATTTATAATTTTACGTTATCCACGCTCGTGCCATAATTTTGCTGTTGATTATAAATATTTCTAAAGAATATATTTCACCGTTTAAGAATAAACTGATAAAATACTTCTATTCAAAATTTGGCTTATACGGGCATAACGTAAAATTATAAATTTACTAATATGGACGGTACCTAATAGCATAATAGTCAGGAACGCCGCGCCATAAGGTTAGAATATTTGGCAGGATCAACAATGGTTATGATACTGGTGGGTTTGAATATGTACAAGTTCTAACGAATTGCTTATCGGTGGTACGATAGCACAATTGGTTAGAGCGATGGACTAGTGATCCAGAGGTGCGGGTTCGATCCCCGCTCGTACCATAACTTTTGCTGTTGATTATAAGTATTTATGAAAAATGTCACTGAGGAACTTCCTTTTTTTAAATTTTATGATGAATACATTTAAAAGCTTTCAAAACCAGTATTACTTAATACATATAATATACAGGGATGGCAAAGAAATAGTTTAAGAAATAGGTATGGGAAGCTAACATGTTTTAAATTATTAAATTGTTTAATTCCATGAATTATAAAAAGAACCATAGAATTAGGCAAGTAAATTATTTTAAAGTAGTACCACCTACTTTTGCGCACTTTTCTAGTATTTTAATGAAAGCCTTATAACCTTATAATTTCATTTTCGCTCTTTTTAAAAGAGGGGATTTGCAAATACTTTCCTCTTTAAATATTCCCCAAACAATTGTGAAAGTTACTTCAAAAAAGTATCTAGTTACTCGAAGGTACTAGTCATTTTATGAAAAAAAGTAGTTAGTTCTTCGTTAGTTTCTAAAAGTAACTAGATATTTCAACTAAGTTACTTTGAGAGTAACTAGTTACTTGAAAAGTAACTAATTACTTTTGAAAAATAACCAGTTACTAGCAACCATTTACTTTTAAAGTAACTAGTATATATATATATATATATATATATATATATATATATATATATATATATATATAATATATATATATATATATATATATATATATATATATATATATATATATATATACGGTTATTCACGCAACCCGTTCATTAAAAGTTTTTGACGACGCCATTTAGATAAAAATTTCAAATTTTGGGATTAAGGTAAGGTCAAGGGGTACTTCTTTTTTGAAATATTTTCAACTTCCTGTCACTTCCGGTTTAACCGGAAGTTGGTATCAACTTGCTTATTTTAAATGGAACACCCTCTATTTTATGATACTTGACCTTGAACCAAAAATGAGCCTTCGGGGTACCAAATTTTAAAATCTCATATTTTTGTAAGTTTTGAAGATATAATCTTCATATTTTGCAGACGATCGGTAAATAATCTTAGGTTTCTATTTTTTTTATTGAATTTGTCTATTTTTATACAGGGTGTCCTAAATTCAGCTGCAAACATTCACATTTTCAAAGCCGCTAAAGTCCGTTTTTTTAAACGGGATACCCTATAACTTTATGCACTATCAAATGTAGAATTTAATTTTCTATCGAACTGTATTAAGGTTCCCTATACCTATTCGTAACCATTTTCGAAATAATCGGGTTTTTATTAAACTCATATGTATTTGCTAAATGCTTACACCGTCCCCTAGTAAGCCATAGAAAAACAATTGTTGTGCTTTTCTATTCAACATGACAGCTGATTTGAAACTTTTAAATTAAAATAAAATAACACTCAAAAGCTGATATTCTCACTTTATTTTATATTCGCGGAGAATGTTACAAAATATTAGAGAGAACGTGCCATGTTTTTAATGAAAAACATCCTCATTTATCGCCAATGAACAAGAGAAAATTGAAGAAGATTGAAACGAAATTTTTTTGTTTTGGAAAAGTTAAAGTTATAAAAATTTTAATAAATTATTTGCATTATTTTTAACCATATACTAAGTTCGAGACTGTTCTAAACTTGTTTTAGTGAACTTGAAAATTAGAGCAATCTAACAATCAACAATAAATAAATAAAATAATAAAATTAAATTATAACAAATGTTCTATATGCTGTCCGTTCATTTGAAGACACATTTCAATTCTTCTTTGTACAGTTGCTGTGGCCCGTTGAATTTGTCCGTTTTCTAATTCGGCAAAAACTGTTTGTATCCTCTAAAACTTGTTGATTATTTACTGGGAAAGCATAGACTTTACCTTTGATAAATCCCCATAAATAAAAGTCTAGGGGTGTTAGATCAGGCGATCGGGGGGGCCATCTCCAAGGGCCATTAGGACCAATCCAGCAAACTTCAAAAATTCGAGATAATTGGAGATAAACTGCAGCGTAATTATGTGCTGGTGCCCCATCCAATTGATACCAATAATTTTGCAGCTCAACAATAGGAATTTCTTCTATAAATTCAGGAACCGTCCCTCGTAGAATTTCCAAATACTTATCACTGTTTAAATTGTCTTCATAAATACAGTACCGCACCTGATCATTTAATACTATACCGAAAACACTGAAGCTAAACCTCTCTTGAGAACGCGTTTCGCGTGAAGCATGCGGATTTTCTGCTGCCCAGAAATGTTCGTTTCTTCTATTTGTTATTCCTTCTCTAGAAAATTTCGCGTCATCGGTCCAAAATATTTTTGAGGAATTGAGGGTCCTCTTGAATTTTCAAAAACATGAATTCGCAAAATTCTACTCGTCGGCCGTCATCACCAGGTCTCAAGGCTTGCACGTTTTGGAAGGAATAAGGGTGCATATGATGTTCGCTCAAGATTCTTTGGACAGATGAAGAAGAAATTCCCATATCGTTTTCTGCAGACGGTATTGAAGTTTGCGGGTTTGCGTGGAAATAAGCTAATGTGTTTATTACGTTATCCTCGGCATTTGTCACTGGTTTCGCAACAACATTTTTTGTAACTTTAACCTTGCCAAAACGCAAAAAGTTCGTTTCAATCCTCTTGAATTTTGACTTGTTCATTGGCGGCAAATCAGGGTGGCGTTCATTCAACACACGACACGTTCTCTCCAAAATTTTATAACATTCTCCATGAATATAAAATAGATTGAGAATATCAGCGTTTGAGTATTCTTCCATTTCGATTTAGAAGATTTAGTTTATCACTAACAGCTTTCGATAAATAACGCATACTAATCATCTGTCATATTGGATATTGGATCTCAATTGTTTTTCCATGGCTCACCATTGTAAACATTTAAGCAAATACATACGATATTTTTATAAAACCCAATTACTTCGAAAATGGTTACGAATAGGTATAGGGAACCTTAATACAGTTCGATAGAAAATGAAATTCTACATTTGATAGTGCATAAAGTTATAGGGTGTCCCATTTAAAAAACGGACATTAGCGGCTTTGAAAATGTGAATGTTTGCCGCTGAATTTAGGACACCCTGTATAAAAATAGACAAATTCAATAAAAAAAATAGAAACCTAAGATTATTTACCGATCGTCTGCAAAATATGAAGATTATATGTTCAAAACTTACAAAAATATGAGATTTTAAAATTTGGTACCCCGAAGGCTCATTTTCGGTTCAAGGTCAAATATCTTAAGAACGCTTGAACCTAGGTCAAGGACATGCTAGATAAAATAGCATTAAAATTCTCCGTAGAATCCAAAAATATCATAAAATACAGGGTGTTCCATTTAAAATAAGCAAGTTGATACCAACTTCCGGTTAAACCGGAAGAGACAGGAAGTTGAAAAAATTTCAAAAAAGAAGTACCCCTTGACCTTACCCTAATCCCAAAATTTGAAATTTTTATCTAAATGGCATCATCAAAAACTTTTAATGAACGGGTTGCGTGAATAACCCTGTTTATATATAGCTCGTCCCAGGTAAGAAGACACATTCCAGAATTATTACGAACCATCGAGCAGAATATACGAAACGCATATTTGTGTTCAATGAGATACTCTTAAATCAATGTTTATATTATTCGGAAAACTTCCAGTGATATCCGAAAAAATCCGGAGTTTCCAATTTTTCTATTTATTTTTTGTGACCCTTTTATTCTCGTATATGTGTAATCTAACCTGTTTTTAACAATAGCTTCTTTGAAATTAACTAGTTAATAACTATAGATACTTTTGAAGCAAAAAGTTACTTTTTGCCCAAGTTTAAAGGTAACCTAGTTACAAGGTAACTAGTTACTTTTAGTAAGCCGAAAAGTATCTTTTTCAACAAGTTACTCACAGCTCTGCCCCCAAAAAACAAAAATCCTTTATCTAATATCAGAGTGTCTGTGGTGGCCTAGGGATTGCGCCATATCAGCTGATTCAACGTTCAGGAAAATATCTATTGAACCATTCCCCAACACTAACCAAATCGTGTGCTGGATGGATATCTTGCTGGAAACATGGTGCATTTTGTCGGGTATTAAGGTGTATAATTACTGTGTAAGTAGTCTAGCATTATAGAATTTAACATTAGCAAATATATGTTCTCTTTCATATTTTCATTAAAACATAGGGACCTAAATCCTTTTAAAAGTCGTACGACCAAGATATTTTTTCAGAATACTGCCTCCTAAAATCAAAACAAGAACTTCAGAAACGTACATTTTGTAAAACTAACTGCCCCCTTTGTGGTAAAGATATATTTGTCTAATAAATGTGATATTTTTCAAAAAATTACGATTTCGAGCCATAAATAAGAGTCTTATCTCTTGGCCTTACTACCCTCTCTCAGCGTATGGATGGATACATTTGCTTTATAAATCACCTGCAAATCTAATTGACTAACATTGTTAATTCTACTTATTCTTTGTCAAAGATATTTTTATATGAGGGGCTGATTCCATTGCGATGTCTACAATAGCATTTTATTCTTGGCTTAAGCAGGATTATTTTTTAATGTTAAGTATGCTGCCAGTCCGCATAATTTTTAAAATATTGGATTCTACTATTTTGCCTGTCAAGGACATAATATCAGGGTATTTTTAGTAAAATTACTCTTAAGTAATATTTTCCCCAAATCTGTATTTTTGGATCATAAAACCTTTATGATTAGCATTTCAAGATAGATATTTGGATAAAGCTGATGGAAATAGCTTTGGAGTTTACTATTCAAACAATTCCGGATTAACTTCGGAAGACGGGGAACTTCTTTACATGTGGAGTAAGCATAAAAAGTAATTCCTTACAAAAACATCTGCTTAGCCTGGAACATTGAAAAGCGTATCATTTTATAAATTTATTATAAAGAGTCATAATTTCAAAAAATAGTATTATTTATTTAATATAATACGCATTATTGTTATTATCATTATTATTAATATTATTATTATTGTTCAATAAAATACGTTTAGATTTAGAATATAAACCTTTTAGTTTAAGTTTGATACCTCTGTAATTAACTTTTTAAGCACATAACAATTCGTACCTTTATCGCCTATTCGGTAACGAAATATCTTGTGTCATTTTGAGAATAATAAAAACGTTTTCTATCAACTTCCCAAAATGTATCTTGAAATGCTAACAGTGGAGCAAAGAGTTTTGATAGTACAGTGTCATTGTTTGGGGAGAGATACTTCATTTTTCGCGGTTTCGCGAAAAGTGGCCTAACATGTCTTTGGCAGGCAAAACTGTGAAATCCGTTATTTTAAAATGTATGCGGACAGGCAACCTTCTTAATATAAAAAAGAAAAAATCCAGCTTAAGCGAAGAAGAAAACGCAGTTGCCGCTATCGCAATGGATTCAGCTCGCCATCAATCCAAAAAATCTTTTCGCCAGAGGGCACGTGGAATTCGCATCGTTTTTTAATATATTAATTCCATAATTTCAAAAAAGTGAGCTTCCCAGTGCAAGTTTTTTATTTTACGTATGTTTTTTTAGAGCCCTGTATTGCAAAAGTAATAGAAGTATTGCCTGTTTTAGGGGTATTTAAAGAAGAAAGTATATGAGAATCTCCTCGTTTAAAAAAAAACATCGCAATTCGTGACACCATTTAAATTATTCCAATACATGAAATTCACAACACTTATAAGGCTTTTATTAAAAAAGTAGAAAAGTGCACAAAAGTAGGTAGTACTACTTTAAACTAATATACTTATCCAATTTTATTGTTCTTTTTGTTTAATTAAATAATTTAATATTTCAAAAAATGTTAGTTTCCCATTTCTATTTCTTAAACTATTTCTTTGCCAACCGTGTTTATTATATTGAATAAATAATACTGTTTTTGAAAGTTTTTAAATATATTCATCATATAGTTTAAAAAAAAAGTAAGTTTCTCAGTAACATTTTTTTTTAAATGAACTCTTCTTTGCAGCCTCTATAATAAATTGCAAAAGTAATTCTTTTTTTACATGTTTTAGCCTAAGCAGGAGTTTTTATAAATAATGACTTTTTATCCTAAATTCACAAAAAAGTTTTAACTCTTCCGGAGTCGACCCGCGGACACACTGTAGATTGAGAACATAGTAAAACTTGTGCAGTAATTAGAGCATACCGCAGCTTGTTAATCTAGTGAATTTGACAATTGTACTATGACCTATGCTATCGATCCTATCAGATTAAAATAGGGAAGTGGCGTACCAACTCACGATAGTCAACCCAGTATTTCTGTATCTCTGAATCATTGGTTTTGTATCAATGTTACTGCGCAGGGCGGTGTACGCCCTCGAAATGTAAAGACACATAAGTTTTTTTAAATTTCTTATTTATAATGCTTTGAAACCGAACGTAAAGAATAAAGCCCGTTACTCACTATGCGTTCATTGGTCGATTTGATGCTACGATTAACAAATCTTTGCATAGCGTGGATGTCTTCTTCGCAATGTGTTATCATTAAATTATTCAAGCTTCATTCAAAACCTAGACCGAAATAATTAAATGTATTTATAATTTAAAATAACTCTTGGTGAAAATTGCTTCGAGCGCATTCATAGTGCGTGAAAGACAATAAGAGCGCGAGTGTTAAATGCAATTTTTAAGTAGTTTGTTGGACTTTGGCTCCGTTCTAGTAAAGTCTAACTAATACTGACGGGGATATAGTTGGTGCTACACTGATTAAACGGAATTAATTACTTAATAGCAAAAAGTCCTCTGTCCACGATGCGATTCCGGCCACAGTCTTAAAAAATTACACTTCTGAATTGTCCCCTATCATTACCAGGTCCTATGGGGAGGAAGAGCATTTTTCCTAAAACCTGGATATCTGCTCGTGTACAGCCTGCTCCCAAAAAAGGATCCAACATTCTTCCCTCTAACATACAGACCTATAACATTATGATTAAGGTTACCTTGAAAGGCATAAACGGCAATACGGCTTACCCACCAAAAGTCCACAGCAAATCTTCCTATCTTTGTAACCTACATCTGGAACAAATCCACCGAATTCCACGGAGGAGCTCAAATTCTGGCCCTCGACATACATAAAGCATTTGATCAAGTTCGGCATAACGCACTCTTAACAAACTTCCTGCCTATGGTCTTCCTCCAAAACTTTGTACTTGATATTTCCGACAGAAGTATTTCTGTAAGGGCTGATAGCCATTCATCTAAATTTCGCAAGGCAGGCGTTTCACAAGGTTCAGTGTTGCCGCCTACATCATTCCTCCTGCGCATCAATGATCAGCTTTCTTCTACCAGTAATCCTACTGACAGCTATACTGATAATAGTACACTCCACTCCAACATACAATTTTCCAAACTTGTTTCAAAGATTAAAATGATGATAGACGTAGAGTAATGAATGACTTTATCCCTAACGAGGACCTCTTCATTAAAACCGGAGAATGGGGTGCAAACAATCTTGTTAGTTTAATGCCACTAAGACACAATCTTGTTTACAATGTCACAAATTATCTCCCAAAACCCATACCATTCAAATGAATAATCAAATGCTTGAATTCAAAGATTCCTTCAGCTTAGTTGGCAGTGGCGGCTATTCAGGTAAAGTAGGTGAAGTTCTACTTCACCAAGAAAAATAAACAAGCAAACATCTAACTATATTTATTATATATCTCTTAAAATTTAAGTTTTTACATTCATCTATTCACCTAATTGGCAAAAAAATAAACTGTACATCTCGAATAAATATTTTACTTGACCGTTGGCGGCATATCTTTTTAAAACTTTCAATCGAACTTTATTATAACAACTATAACAGTGACGCAAACCACTTCGACTTTGCTGAAGATGCTATGATCAGTTTACGATTTTCCTACTACGTTGCCATGACAACGCGTTCGCGATGACGTCGATCGCATGGAAGATTATTATTAACCAGCGCCATACAACGCTCTCGGTGAATTGCTAACGCAGTACACTACACCCACGTGTCGTTCAGTTTGGGGTGGTTGTACTTTTATTTTCGCGGATTTCGCTGCAACCGGTTAGTTCCTTTGCAGTTTACTTGACTGTTTTGTGTTATATTTATGGTGTTGTTACAACTTTATTTGATGTCGGGTTTATTAATTTACATTATTGATGAATCCGATCACGGATGTGGTTTGCATTTTGTTGGAAACTCCATCGATGGAAGGAACAAGATCAGAGTTTTAATCGTCATCCTGGTTTTCGGCGTACAAATGGTTATGTAGTAATCAAATATTACAAAAATTGTTTTGCTGGCCGTGTTTACTAGTTTCCAATAAATTTCAGTGTGGAATAAGGAAGGATTTGCAGGTATGTTAGATATATGAAGGTCCTTACATAAACATGAAGACCCGGCGGAACATGTAAAATGCGAATTAATGCTAAAAACATTTGTAAAAAATCAAAGCACTATAGCTGACACTTTAAAAGAAAATGCTAACTATATAAAATACATTTTAACGAAAACGTCCGATTAAATAGACTATTTACCTGCTTGGTAATTGACGCAGTTTTGTACCTTGCAAAACAAGAGTCTTTCGCGGCCATGATGAGAGCAGGGAGTCAATAAATAGGGGGAATTTTAGAAAGCTTTTAGATTTATTGATATCGAGAAGTTCCCAAGAACTAAAAGATCATCACGAAAAAATTTAAAATGTTTTATTGGTTACTCGAAAACTGTTCAAAACGAAATAATTGAATGCATTTCTGATTATTTAAATGATCATGTAAAAAATGAAATAATGAACACACAGTTTTTTTCTGTGCAAGTGGATGACACTACTAATATTACGCAAACCTCAAAGTGCTCCACAATGTTAAGACACGTTAATTCAGAACGTCGGAGAATTTATATTATCTATTGGATCAAATTTTGGACTAATTTGACTATAAACATAGGGCAATATTACGATGGCGCAAGTGTGATGTCTGGCCATTTGTCCATTGTCTTGCGCATCGTCTTAACCTTATGATGCAGCAAAGTTTAAAAATATTTCTAAATGTCGAATTTTTTTTGCAAGTCTTAGTGGTATTCCCTTATTTTTTTTATCACTTAGCCAAACGAACGGATGCTCTTACATCTACATCTACGAGGCGTATACCAACAATTACAGAAACTCGTTGGTCTTCAAATTCGAAGTTAGTAAATGTGATTGTTCAAGACTGGAATAAATTAAAAGACGTCTTTTTTATTACGTAATTTATTACAAACTGTGACAAAACTGATGAAAAATCAATCCGGCTTGCGAGAGGATTTTTAGGTGAGATGAACGTTTTTGAATTCACGTTTCTGGCATTAATTAGTGTTTAATAACATTTTTTCAATCACGGACATACTATTTGCGTTCTTCAAAAAAAATCGCTTGACATTCATTTTTGCATATCCAATATAAAACGCTATCGTGAGGCCCTCCGTAAAAAAAGAAATGAACATTTTTTTAATACCATGTTTGATAAAGTCAACGACTTAAAAATGATCTTTGTCTTATTTTTGTCAATGACAATAATTGGAATATATCGCTGCAAGAGCAAGTGAAAAAAATTAATGAAAATAAAGATATTTTAACCAAAGCATATAAAGTGTTTTCCCTTATTTTGACAATACCGTCGACAAGTGCTTTAGTGGAAAGAAGTTTTTTCTTGCCTCAAACGTGTAAAAACTTATTTAGGAAATACAATATCTCAAGAAAGACTTACTTCTCTAGGCAATATTTCAATTCAAAAGGAATTTCTGGAGGAGATTAGAGCAACTCATCCAATTTATGAGGATGTTATAAACAAATTTGCTGCTATGAAGGATAGGAGAATTGATTTAGTATACAAAATTTAGATAAGTCGTAAAAAAATATTCTACCCCTTCAACATATAAAAAAAAATTCTGGAAAAAATATTATTGCGATATTTTCTCGCTTCATTTGCACTTCACTTACTTTTTCACCCGCGAGCCGCCACTGCTAGTTGGTATTACTTTTCAAACAGATCTTCGCTGGTATGAAGTTTTAAACATTTTATTGGGTATTCATTTTGCTTCGACATAATAACTTCGCCCCAAGATTTTACCAGTTTTACACTTTCACGATTCCACAACTCTTGCTTTTTTAGCAAAATTTGAAGTCAATCTGATCAGGTAAGCCGCTTACACGAACTTAAAAGTCTTTGTGAATTATAAGTGACTTATGAATGAATTATAAGCCTTTTAAGGGACTTATAAATGGATTAAAAGGATTTTAATAGATGTTTATTCTAATCTGACATCTTTAATACTATTTTAGGTGAATTAAAGTCTTTAATATGACTTAGAGTTTACTTTGAAGTCTTTTCGTTGACTTTAAGTGAATTTTAAAGTCATCTAGAATAATTTAGGTGACTTTTAAATCTTCTCAAGGATATTTTCTAGAAATAACGATAAGCGGGTGTTTAATTTTGTAGCATGATTTACTTATATATAAGGTGTTCGGGTGTGCCTTAAGACAACATTTTAGACGTGTTTAAAAAACATTATTACTGCCAGTATTTAACTCTGTGTTTGAAATTTTGATTGAACTGGAATGATTTTTTGGGTTTTGATACTTGCTAATTTGTATGTTCCAAAGAATAAGTTGCATTAAAATGGTAATAACAAAAAACCATCGAAAAGCTGCGAAAATTACACAACATGGGATTTTTAAATGAGATCCTATATTTTTTAAGACGGTAGAGAAGATTTTTCTGTTTTCAAAATAAATAATATTAGAACATTTGCTTTAACTGTTTCTGAAATACTAACCTAAAAAATTGTTAAAAACAAATATAATAAAAATCGGACTAGCTATGATTAATGTTAAGTAAAATAACTCAATAAAATATTAAAGTTATTTTATATAAAATGTTCAGCTTCTGAAAAATGGAAATTTATATGTACATTTATAGGGTGTTACAAATTCGGTGGGATATCATTGCCATCTTTTGGTTTGGTCTAGAGGGAAATTTGAATACCAGTAAGGTAAAAAAATATACAGATAATACTTCGTTAAAGAATATTTAAGAGCATATCGGAGTAAATTTAAATTGTAAGACATAATTAAACAAGACGTTGAAAAGTCGAGGCGATTTAGAGTTCCTGCGATGTATTCTTAAGACTAGAAATTAAAATTAGTTGCGACTATACATGACTTAACTGACTTTAAAACAATTAATTTGTCAGTGGCTTTTAACAAATAATGATCTAAAAATCGATTTCTGGATTTTTTGAAATTCCAACCTCAAGGTTCACCCCCCTTAAGGTGAATGTTCTTATTCAATTTTTGCAATATCTCATCAACTAAATGAGTTATTTAAATAATTCCTTTGTCAATGGCTTTCAAAAATATTTCTCTAAAAACAGTTTTCTGGATTTTTTAAATTCCACCCTTAAGTGGGTAAAATGGTGTGAATTACGTTTTCCCTTTTTTACAATATCACTTCAACTAAATGAGTTGTTAAAACACTACTTTTATCAACGGTCAAAAATAATTGTCTAAAAACCGATTTCTGAGTTTTTTGAAATTTCACTTGAGGTAAAAAGGGTAAAAGCCAATATATTTTTAAAATACAGAAACTAATTTATGGATTTTTTTGAAAAGCCACCCTTAAGGCTGTGAATCGTATTTTTAATTATTTTACAATATATCTAACTAAATGAAAACAAGTCTTTTGTTAATAGTTTTCTAAAAATTAATTTCCGAATTATTCGAAATTTCACCCTTAAGGAGGTTAAATATGTTTAACTTTTCACAATATCTCCTTAACTAAATGAGTTTTTAAAACAATGCCTTCTCGCAAACAGTGATTAAAAATAATTAAAATGTTTCTGGAACCTTAAATTCCATCCTTAAAAGGGTGAAAAAGTTAAAATTGTATTTTTACTTTTTTAACAATATCTAAAACCCCACTTCTGGAATTATTGAAATAACACTCTGAAAGGGGTTATTGTTTATGTATTTTTAAGTGTTTTACAATATCTCTTCAACTAAATGAGATTTTTAAAACGATTCTCTCATCAACGGGCTTTAAAAATAACCTAACCTAAACTAGAAATCAATTTCTGAATTTCTAGACATTTCGCACTTAAGGGGTGAACACGCGTGAAATGTGATTTTACTTTTTTAAAATATCTCTTTGAGTAAGCAATATTTAAAAATGATTCAGTTATCAACAGCTTTTGATAACAGTTATTTAATACGGATTTCTAGAACGTTTGAAATTTTACACTTAAGGGGTGAAATATGTTTTCCTTCAATACGATATTTGTCGATATATGTGTTAAAAATACTCGACTTTTATAAGAGATTTAAAGGTGATTTTATAGTGCCCTCTTTCAGAGTTACCGAAAGGAATAGTTTAAGTAACACATGCACATCAAAACGGTAGACTAAAAATGTATTTATAAAATAGCCATAATCCTATAATCATTTTTAGATATTAGTTATTATGAAAGACAAATTTTTCGTTTTTTAAAAGAAAACTTTACTTAAAAAAACTTGGAAGACTTTGGTGACTTTCACATCTACGACTTTAACTGAATTTAGCTGACTTTTAAAATCCTCTATAGGAATTTTAACTGACTTTGGGTGACTTTTAAGTCTTTGGGGGAGTTTTAAGTCTTTTGGGGAACATTTAAGTCTTATGGGTAACTTAAGTCTTTTGGGTGACTTTAGCTGACTTATAGGGAATTATAAGTCATTTTTCTAAAGACTTTGGCTAGGTTGTAGACAGACTTACGGGAGTTAACTGCCCCTCGGACAGAACGGCAGACCGACGGAAATGGTAGAACATGTTTTTCAAGATCTAGGAACCCAAAAAGCAGGGATGTCTCTTAAATCTCAGAAGACGATTTTTTCACGATTAAAATGGAACTAAAAAATAGATACTGTTATTTTTCAATTTCTTAAAAAAATGTGTCAATACCATAATTCATTACGCCGCCATTTACTTTTTGTGCAAAAAGCCACTTAGATATTGGGCCGCTGTTTTGTTCCACCATATTAAATTCGCACCAAAATATTTTCAGTTCGTCTTCATATCACCAGAGTTTACCGATAAAAATATCTGTAAACTTTGATACCGCACTTAATTTTTAAGGCGCAAGTCAATTTTTTGCCAATCTGCATTCATGCGACAATTTCATTATCTTTCATTCTCTATATTACGCAAAATTTGAAGCCAATCTGATACTAAGTTGTATATTTATATTATCACGCTTACTAGCTTTTAGTTTTTTTTTATCCATTTATTATGCCGTCATAAATGATTCGCACCAAAACATTAACAGTTCGACTTTTCTGTAAAATTTTAAGGCAATTCGCTAAGCACAAACGAATTTTTTAAAACAATTTATTAGGCGGTCATTTTGGATTTTTACTAAATTTATTACCAGTTTTCCCCACACGTTTTTTTATTTTCGAGTAAGTTAAATCGGTAATCAGTCTTTTCCTATGCCGCGAACGGACAGACCGACGGAAATGGGACAATATACTTTTCGGAATCTACGTGTGAAATGTGAAGATCGGTAAAATGCTCAGAGGTTGATTTTTTCACGATTACAATACTTTCCACTTACAAGAAAAGTAACTGTCAAATCTCAGAAAAATTAGTAAAAAGCATGCCTGTACCAACATATTTTCAAACTTTCGCGGGGGTCCAAATCCCCAGGACCCCCCCCTGGCTACGTGCCTGTCTTTCGTCTATTTACAGTTTACACAACCAAATAACATAATAAGTCAAAGTGCTGCTTGGGTAGACTTATTATTTTACTTGCTGATTACAATCTAGTTGTTAAAAAACAAAATTATAAAAAAAAATCAAATTTAAAAATCAGTTTAATAATAATTTGACACCTAATTTACCTATGTTGCACTGCTAGAATAGTATCAAAGAATTCTATTAAATGGAATAACATATAAATAAAGCAATCAATTACAATAAAGATACTAGAAAGTTTGCTTGCCATTTAAAAACTAGTTATTATCAAAAAAAAAGTTAAAAAACAAATTTTAAAATCAGTTCAGTAATTTGACACCTAATTTACCGATGTTGCCTAACTGCTAGAATAATATCAAAGAACTTTATTAAATGGAAGAACATATAAAGCTCTACGATTACAAAAAAAATACGAGAAAATTTACTTGCCATTTAAGCTATGTATATATAAAATTTTTATTTTATATTCAGTCTTAGTATTCTTGGGTTTCGTGAAACTTCCTTTAAAAGTTTAGTATGCCCTACTTTCCTAGTTGTCGACGCTGGAAGGAGTAAACCAAGAATCGAGGGCCAAAACTTATATATTTTCGTTTTTAAAAATTTACGTATTTCGGGCATCGAAAGTTGGTTTTAAACTAATTTGAATATAAAATTGATCATCATAAGACCTAAACAAATATTATCAGATATTGGTCATATTTATACAGGGTGCATCATTTATTAGGTTTCATTATTTTTTGACTATAATAAAAATATTATGCAGCAAATTGAAGCTCAATCTACTATTACGCTAATTAGAGAGTAGAAAACAAAAAAAATATTTTCAAAATAAGTTACTACTTGCACTATTTTATACAGAGAAACTAACCAATACAATATTTTTAGGTACTTTGATGTTTTTAATGCCAGGTTGATCTTAGTTGCTGCTCTTGGTTACTAATACCACTTGTAATAATACAGATAGAGATGATAATCGTCATCATTCCTTATTCACTCAATAATATAGTAAATAAACACACAACCAAACACTTGTTTTTCTATTGAAAGCTGATAATTGTTTTTTATTTAGATATCAGATATGATCTATTTAGATATCATTATATGAAATGAAAACTACCCAATTTTATGTATTTTTATTTTTGAATTTGCCATATGATTCATTTATTCCTATTTTGATGTTTAGTTTTCTATGACACCTATAGAAAATTATAATATTATATATTGCGCTTTTACTAAGAATACATTCCGTTTAACAGAAAAAGCAATTAATGCCAAGACGCGATTAAGTGTATTGGTCAAAACCCATATGGCTTGGTACGAATCTTTGCAACAGGCTTGGTCTAATCTAGCGGAATATTTAAAGCAGTTGGTATAATGGCATAAGATCACAAAAGTCTTCATATCCATTCGTTACGACATCTAGGGGATATTTTCAAGGTTTTTTTTTTACTAACAGCAACGTCCATGACAATAGAAACATTATTTTGCATAAATGAACATCTAACTTTCCTGAGAATAGAAATATGAGGGGTGCACTAAATATAAAAATTGTATTGCTAAAGGCTAACGAAAAACTAACTTTGGGGTGATTATGGATAGTAAACTAACGTAGAAATCACACGTCGAACAGGTAACCAATAAATCCATAGCAATAATGTGGCAACTACGCCGCGTGGTGGGCCGAACCTGGGGTTTATTTATACCCACAGGTCCCCCACTGACTCTATACTGCGGTCATCCGACCGAGAGTCACTTACGGATCCGTGGTCTGGTGGTCAGCGGTGGAAAAGGTTACATACTGCCAAAAACTGGCGGGACTTTAAAGACTAGTCTGCTTAGGGATTGCTGGAGCAAGAGGACTACACCAGGCGCCGCACTCAACGTTCTCTTGGGCTTCTCAGAGCTTGCGATATGGATCAAAAAGGAAGCCATGGCCTAGTGCAAAAGCCTAGACGACTGCGGAACTTGATATAAAAATCCAACAAGAACGGGCCACATGAAAATTGCTACCATAATGTGCCAGGAGGTCTTAGGTTCACTAAGCCTTTTGAAATTGAAATTCAAACACGGGATCAATGCAGGGAGAATAAGGCACCCTATCAAGCTGACGTTCGATCGTGGTATACAGACGGCCAGTTCCGCTTCCGGATCAGCCGGTGCCGGAATAAACGGGTCGGATAGTGGTGTCGGAAAGGCACTTCCGCGGGGAAAACATACAACTGTTTTTCATGCTGAGGTCTGTGCTATATTGCCGGTTGCAACAAAGGAGGGAGTCGGGCTGGGAGCGGAGAATGAAATCCGCATTCACTCAGACAGTCAAGCGACCCTTAAAGCCATCGGTAAGCCCAGGATGTGCTCAGCTCTAGTCCAGGAATGCAGAGATGCATTAAGTGAGCTAGCAAGGATAAAGGTGGTGAGATTAAAATGGGTCCCTGGGCATAGTGGTGTCGAAGGCAACGAGAAAGCGGATGAGTTCGCCAGAAGCGGATCGACGCTCCAATTCTCGGGCCCGGAACCCTGCCTGGGTATAAGTAAACAATATTGCTCGCAGGCCCTGAATAGATGGGCCTGGAAAAAGACAAAGGAGAATTGGTCAAGAACGAACTACTGTAAACAGGCAAAAGACATGCTACCCAACGCATGCGGATCTAAGGCAACTTAGTTGATGTCAAGGAGTTGCCAGGTGATTGGGGACCTAACTGGCACATGTACCAGCTGAGGTTCGCGGACAACCCTTGTTGTCCTAACTGTGGGCCAGAGGAGGAGGATCCCTTTCTTCTTGTTGGCAAAGACTACGCTGAAATACTTTCGGCGTTAAGTCCCTCTCTAAGGGAGAATTACAACATCTCGACTAGATTCTCTCCTTCATTAGAGAAGTGGAGTGAGGTGGTAGGCTTAGCTGGGCTTGTCCCCCCATCTTACTACTACTACTACTACTACTAACAAAAAACTAAACATTTGTAGCTTTTTGTTAGCTTCAATAATATAATATATATTACTTATTATTAATAAATATACTAATAATTAATAACTTTTAAATTATAACAATTAAAACATCGCAACGTCATAATCTCACATATCGTAGTTATGATAAAGTTTCCACGAAGCGAAATAATTCTAGTGGCTCTAAAAAAACTTTGAAACTTGAACTGGTAAACTCTAAAAAAATGAATAATTAACAATAGGCTCATTTTATAAAAAATCAGTGAAAATATTGGTCCTTCATAGTCTCTAGATCATATCATAATTTTTTAAAATTTTTAAATGAATATTTAACAGTATATATTTTATACTTGTTACAGCAGGTTTTAGGGCATCGTGGAGTTCTAAACTTCTCAAATTTTGAAATAGGCCACACATTTTTTTTCACCTAACTTCAAGACACGATTAACCAAAAAGTACTTGCTTTTTGATTTTTTTTATTTGACAGCTCTATGTTTCTTGTTCTTATATTTTCCCACGCGACATAACCAGGCGGACACAATTCAACTACACGATTAACTGAAAGTGCCTGTTTTTCTATCAAATTTTCCAAGGCTATCCTGGTTTTAAAAATTGATTGTATGTTTAAAAATTTCAATAGATTCTCTAATTTTTCGTTTATGAAATCCAGAAATCGATGCTAGAACCTTGGTTGGCTACAGCAGATTGAACAATTTGTTTCTTTTTAACACATCGTTCATGTTCCTTAAGTTTAGTTGATATTGAGCATCCAGTTACTCCCACATACACTTCTTCACAGGAGCAAGGAATTTTATATACTGCTTCTGTTTAAAAAGGCACAAAATCTTTCGGAAATCGCAAGCATTGTCCAATCTTCTATGTGTATTAAAGATTGTACGTATGTTGGACCGCCGAAGTAATCGTCCTATTTTGTCTTTAGTGCCCGATCATCAGTGCAATAGACTCGCCAACATACAAACTAGGTGAATATCTTTCAAATTTTCTTAATCCATTTACTGGAAAAACACATTATTTTATAAAAAAGACTGCACATTTCATGGAAAAACTTAAGGCAATCCAATTGGATCCCGAAAATATTAAAAAAAAAATGTTTCAGTCAACGACTCAATTTCCATTATATCAGACATACTGGATCATAATAATCTTGATAAGAACTTAATAGACCTAGTGGAAACTTGTCTTACATCCACTTATTTCATATTTCAAGGAACTTTCTATAAACAAACTTCAGGGGCAGCTATGTGATCTCCTCTATCACCTGTAGTAGCGAATATCTTTATGGAAGCCTTTGAGGATATTGCTCTAAAACCAAAACACTGGTTCAGATGTGTAGATGATATGTTGTTGTTTATCCTCATGGACAAGATAATCTCCTCATATTTCTGGACCACCTTAATCAACATCATAATATTAAGTTCACAATGGAAATTGAATCTAATGGAACGATCCCTTTCTAGATGTATTTGTTCAAAGGATGGAAAATGGTACATTAGGACATTCTGTATATAGAAAACCGTCGCATACAACTAGATACTTAAATGCAAATTCCCACCACCATCCAGCACAAAAGAAATCGGTAATTAACTCACTAGTGTTTGGAGCCATGTCGATTTCCGTTCAAGATTCTCTAACATCGGAAAGATCGAAACTGACCGAAGCTGTGAGAAGAAATGGCTATTGCACTGAAGATATTACGCGTTCAATCCGATTCCGCTAAATGAGAACGACAAGGAGCCACCGTTAGGTAGTGTTGTTCTTCCCTACATACATGGCACTACAGACTAGGACGATTACTTTCGGCGGTCCAACGGTATATAAAATTTCTTACTCCTGTGGAGAGGTGTATGTGGGAGAAAGAGGACGCACAATATCAACTAGACTAAAGGAACATGAACGATGTATTTATTAAAAAGAAACAAATTGTCTAATCTGCTGTAGCTGAACACCAGCATACCACTGGCCATATTATAAAGGAAACCAAGGTCCTAGCATCGCTTCCAGGATTTCATAAACGAAAAATTAGAGAATCTATTGAAATTTTTAAACATATAAACATTCAATAGAGAAAGGGTTACGGCCTACATCACACGTGGAAACCGACCTTAACACAGGGTCACGGTACGGCGAGCACAAGTCGTGTATAAAAGCCCGCCTGAATCTTTCCCAGCTCATTCAGTGTTCAGGTCTCGTGGAGTAAAGATCCCTGAAGATGACTCGTGCAATCTAAGGCGAAATGTCGGATCGTAATTCCAATTTGACATGGTCTAATCCCAAGAACCATGATTTCTTAGTAAAATACTGTTCTTTTAGTATTTAGTAGGTCCTCCTCTAGCGCGAATAACTGCCTCGCATCTTCTAGGCATAGTATCTATAAGACCTCATATGAGAACTTGAGAAACAACATTCTACTTTCTCTTAGCTCTGTCAAATTCTGCGGATCTCGAGGGGGCCTTTTTCTAAGCTGCCTTTTTAGGTAATCCCATAAGTGTTCTATAGAATTACGATCTGGTGAAAGCGCAGGCCCAAAACATCCTCTCTTGTATTGTCATCAATATACTACACGAATTGGAAAGGGATGCATAATTGGTATTCAAACTTTGTTCAGGTAGTGTTCATTATCACTTTTGCATGGAAAATAATCAATTTTGTTCTGTAGAAAATATCTCTAGAAATTCCTTCACAAACAGTAATTGATCTTCCGCCAAATGGAACATGTTTTACCATACAATCAAACTTCTTGAAATCTCTGACCACGATTTCTCCAAACTCTTCCTCGACTATCGTTCTCATACAGACAGAATCGCGACTCGGCAGTAAACAGGTAGACCATTCCTGTGGATCCCATGTTACGTGGCTTCTGGCAAAAATTTAACCTGTCCCTTCTGTGTTCTGGTGTTAGAGCTAGTCACTTTTTGGTCTTCGTGATCGAAGACCACTTTTAAGCAACCGGTTTCTAATAGTCTGCGATGAAACTCGAATGTGGCCCGAGTTGAGGGTTCGCTCACGACCAGGACGCGCTATACTCTGCACATATCGATTAATTGTTGGTGTTGTCTTCCGCGGCTACCCCTACTACCCCATGTCTTAAATATGGTGACCCTGTTACTAAATATCTGTCCCATAAACGAGTCATAACTCTTTTAGACTTGTGAAACTCAAGTTCCACATCAAGCCTACAGCTCTATCCATTTCTGCTTTTGTACACATCCATTCTTGTGTGTTGCATATAAACTTTTTGGTTTTGGAACAATAAACTTAAATCATTATAGCTTTTTTGTCACTTGAGATCTCACAGAAATCTGGAGCTATCCAAAAATTTGTAAATGGCATAAATCTGATCATTTTTAAAATCAGGATAGCTTTGAAAAAATTGATAAAAAACAAACACTTGTAATTGATCCTGAGTTGAATTGTGTCGCACCTTGTATATGTCGCGTGGCAAAATTTAACAGCTAAAAACATAGAGCTATGAGATAAAAAAAGGAATTCAAAAATTCATTCATTAAGTACTTTTCTCTAATCGAGCTTTGAAATTAGTTGAAAAAATGAGTGGCCCATTTCTAAGTTTGAGAAATTAATTTTCAACATTAAATTAAAATTAATAATAATAATAATAGGAATACATAACATTCATAACTTCTGGTACAAACAGTTTACCTCCACGCATGAAGCTCTCACTCCACAAATGAATGAAATTATTTTAAAACTTAGCACACTCCCCAATTTTCTCACCCAAGGAATAACATACCTTAAACCCAAAAACTCGGACACTAAGAACCCGTCAAATTACCGACCTATTACGTGCCTTCCAACCCCATATAAGATCATCACAGCCACAATTACCAGGAGAATAGAACAACATCTAGCACACAAAAACATTCTAACGGAAGAGCAAAAAGGATGCGAGAAAAACAGCCGAGGATGCAAGGAGCAGCTATTTATAGACAGCGTCATCATGGGACAAACCAGGAAAAATTATAGGAACCTTCATACTGGTCACATAGAATATAAAAAAGCCTTTGATTCGATACCCCACAGTTGGCTAATCAGAGTGCTAGAATTATACAAAGTCAATAAAAACATCAGGCAATTTCTTACGCATATCATGAGTACGTGGAAAACTAAAATCAACCCGAGAACACAAAAAGAGCACATCAAAACAGAAAAGATCTACATCAGACGAGGTATATTCCAAGGAGATTCACTCAGCGCTTTGTGGTTCTGAATGTGGCTCAATCCGCTCTCAAACACACTGAATAACACAAAACTTCGGATTCCAAATTAAACACCAAAAAAATAACCTACACAAAATAAACCAACTCTTGCACATGAATGACATAAAATTATATGCAAGCACAAAGGCACAGCTAAAGGAACTCCTGAAAATCACAGAAACGTTTACCCTGGGCATCAACATGGAATTTGGTATAAGTAAATGCAAGCTACTTCATATTAATAAGGGACAGTGGAAAGATTTCCCTACGACGGAAACAATCAACAATGAAACCATAGATAACATGCTTAAAGAAGAAACATACAGATATCTAGGCTTCCATCAAAGCACCAAAATTAACCACCCTCATATCAAATCAGAGCTAAAGACGGAATTTAAAACCTGACTCACAAAACTACTAAAACAAAACTGAACTCCAGAAATCTAACGAAAGCTATCAACACCTTCGCCATACCTATTCTTACGTATTCGTTTAGAAAACATTCACATTCTCATACGCTCTGAATTCACTTAACACAGGAAGTTACATCCCAACGCATGCAAGGAAAGTCTCACCATCGAGAGAAAAGAAGGAGGGAGGGGAATTGTAGAGATACAATCGCTAAATAAAAAACAAATTTACGAACTCCAAAAATTCTTCCACAACAAAAAAACCAACCTCCACAAGGCAATAGTAAAGGCAGACAAGAATTATACACCGCTCGACCTGTCTCAAATGAGCCATGCAGCAGACGCACACATTCAATCACAACTAGAAAAGATGAAGACCTGAAAAAAACACTCCACGGAAGACACATAAAGCAAGACCACAAACATAAAAAGCTTTCATATACGTGGTTACAAGAAGGGCAGTTGTTCCTCGAAACAGAAGGCTTCCTGCTTGCCATCCAAGACAAAGTCATAGCAACCAGAAACTACCAAAAGCACATCATCAAGGACACAACCATTGAAGACGACAGGTACAGGAGATGTCACCAGCAGAGAGAAACGATCGAATATTAAAAAATGTACTACGATCACATTATCAGAAAATGAATTATATTTAAAGCAGTGTTATACGACGAGCTTTTCTTAAATATTTCAGTTATATAGCTTTTTTTAAATAAAAGCAAAAGGCACTGAGCGAGCTTACTTCTGTTATACATATTTATCCATGAAATTTTGTTTAGGTTTGTGAGATATTCTGTTTCTCCTGTTAATCAAATATAAATCAAATACAACTGTTCTGCAGTTTTTGAACTTTATGTAAAGCACAACTATACAAACACGGACCATATGATGCAGTGATTAAAATGTGACATTATTAATACATCACATAGTTCCTTTTAATAGATTAGTCAAGATAGTGCTTGTGCAGTATGTTTTGTAAGGGATATGAGAACTAAATCGAAGATGTGAATCTAAAATAAAACCTCTTTTTGCGCTTTCACATATATTTAAACGTTGGCTTCCTAATTTTATATCGATATTGGGCTTAATATCATTAAGAATATTTTTATTAGGAAATAAAAGAACAACCTACTTCACGAAAGATTCAAATTTAGTATATGTTTAGAGGATATTTTAAGTAGTTTATCTAGAGCGTAGTAAATTTTAATATCGACTTCTTTACAGTCAGATGGTTTAAAAGATAAATACAGTTGGGTATCGTCGGCGTAAAGATGATACTGACACTATTTAAAATGTCTATGGAAAATCCTTGTGTAGATACTAAATAAAAGAGGTCCTAAAATGTTGCCTTAAGAAACCCCAGAATCAACTTTAAGAAAATTTAAAAAATTGTGATCAATCAATCAATATTTCACTAGGCCGCTGTTTTGTTTCGCCATATTAAATTTTTACCAAAATATTACCACCAGATCATCCCATATGATCCTTATTTTTTATCAAAAAGTCAATCGGGTAAGCAGTTTTTAAGCTATGCCGCAAACTGACAGACCGACAGACGGACCGACGGAATTGATAAAACATATTTTTTGCCATCTAGGGACGCTAAAACGTGAAGATATGTAAAACGATTGTTTCGCGATTAGAAACATTTTATTTTGCCGCCATTTTGTTCCGCCATCTAGAATTAGTAATAGTTTTACTAGTTGATCCCTATACCACAATTAGTTATGGCGCACATTTTGAAATCAATCCATTAAGTAGTTTTTTTCTGGCTGAATTTTTAAGTATTTTATTATGCTGCCATTTTGTTTCGCCATCTTGGATTCGTAACAAAATTTTACCAGTTGATTTCAACATAATACTTTGATGTTTGTAAAAAATTTGAGATATATTGGATAAGCAGTTTTTTAATAATATTTTTAACATTTCACTAGAGCGCCATTTTGTATCGCTATATTGGATTTTTATCAAAATTTTACCAGGTCATCCCCATGTGACCCTTAATTTTTTACCAAACTTTGAAGTCAATCGGGTAAGTAGTCTTTAAGCTATGCTGCGAACTGACAGACAGACAAACAGATCGAAAGACGGACCGACAGAATTAATGATGAAACATATTTTTTGGCATCTAGGGACGCTAAAACGTGAAGATATGTAAAACCTGAGAGGGTGTCTTTTTCAAGATTTTACTTGGCCGTCATTTTGTTCGACCATCGTGAATTAGTACCATAATTTTACTATACCACAATTATTTATGGCACACAATTTGAAATCAATCAATTAAGCAATTTTCTTCACGCTGAAATTTTAAACATTTAATTAAGCCATCTTCGATTTGCACCAAAATGTTCCAAGTTCATTCTAATATAATACTTGATGTTTTTGCAAAATTTGAGATAAATTGGATAAGGAAGTTTTTAATAATATTTTTTTAATATTTCACTAGGCCGCCATTTTGTTTACCCATACTGGGTTTTCACTAAAATGTTACCAGGTCATACCCATATGACCCTCAAAGTTTGACCAAAACTTGAAATCAATCGGTTAAGTAGTGTTTTAGTTATGCCTCGAACAGACAGATAGTTTAAAAGGGAAGTAAAAAATATTATTTATATTTACATTTATGCGAATTTGAGTTTACAGTCCTGCTTCTGAAATGTTTGAAAACGTTTCAAGCATGCTTATTGAACGAAACTGAGTTAAATCCTATGAAACACTAACTTTGGAAGGCGGTATGCAGCAGCTTTTTTCGAAATGTTAGGAAAATATTCTTGAAGCACAAAGTTATATTAATATCATCCGTGCCCACAGCTTTACTTTTACTTGTTAGTATGATTTGAAGGATATCATTGTGCGTTACAGTATTAAAAGTTAGCAAAAAATCCAGAATATTTTTAGTGTTATATAAGTAAAAATGTATACGATCGTTATTTAAAAGAATTTTTTTGTTGTTTTAGTTGCATATTTATAGAAAATAAGCTAAAATTGTTCGTATATTTAAAGGCCTCTGGAATTTCTTTTATCTTTATTGGTCTATTAAACTCTTTCCACTTATCTGTTATAGTACTATTTTGAAATGTATCCCTATAATGAGGTTTTTTCTCTAATTTAATTGATTTATTTGTTAAATGTAAAATCAAGAAACGCTTCATCTCTTAATCTTTGTATGCGTTTAATATTTTCTGTAATCCATGCTGAAGAGGTTTATTGAATTCAGTATGCCGTGCCCCTGCTTTTTAAATAGGGTTAATATACTATTATTTAAAAATTGTATCTTTTCATCGACATTTTCAATTTTAAACACATATTGTTAAGTTATTGCTTCCAGATCTATATTTTTAAATGATCTATGTAATATTTTAATAGGTGGTTTAGGATCACAAGTGTAGTTAACCTGACAGAAAACTGAGCAATGGTCAAGAAACTGACAATCAACAACACCTTTATTTACAATTTTATTGCAGTTTGTAATAAATAAGATCAATTAAAGACTGAGTTCTATTCGGATCTAAAATAATTTGTTCTAAATTAAATGATTCTATAGTTTGCCTTGTCAAAGACCGTTCATAGTTTAAGATATCGATGTTAAAATCGCCTATGCAAAATATGTTTTCATATGAGGAAAAAATATTAATTAACCTGTCTTCGAATGTATTAAAAAAGAGGTAATGTCGGAATTTGGAGGTCTATAAAAAGTGCCAATAATAATTTCGTACTTTTTTAAAGAAACCTTTATCCAAATACAGAATAACATCATATTTGAGATCGCCTTTGATATAAACAGCCACTCCTCCCCCTCGGTGGTCACGTCTAAATTAATAAAAGAGATAGAGTTCCGGGTGTCCGAAATTTTTTATTGGAAATTTCTTCATCAAGAATATTTTTTTTAATTTCTAAAATGTTAATAGTTGTCGAGTTATTTGCAAAAAAACTAAACTCCTTTTTTTATCTTAATTTGTTAGTAACTTTTAAAATTGTTTATGTGCAAGTTTGAAACTTTTGTACATTTTTCTAACCTTATTCCGAACCCACTGAGCCCTTACTTATATTTTTACTAGCAGTATCAAGAAATAACACCATTTTGAATTTGTGAACTAGACTTTAAAGGAAGTTTCACTCAACCGAAAATATGTTTAATTTGCGTCTCGTCCCTTTTAAGTTTATAAAAAAATTGAACCCTGCTTTATTTTAAAGAATGCAAATCAATTACTTTTAATCACAATGTACGAGTCTCTAACTTTTTCGCTTTTCCATTTAATAGAGTTCAAAAGATAACAGTAATTATACTCACTCGTAGAAGTAGGAGACGAGTGTGGGTGGGAGACAAGGTGTTCTTGACTTTGGTGTTGTTGTGTGGCTGCTAAAGTCTTTCTTGGGTCCTCCCACGTGGTTGTTCGTGTCGTATGACTGAAAAAAAATAGATTATTGAAAATAGTTAAAAATGCATTAAACATTGTGTCATATTTCTGATGATGCTATGGAATTTGCTAGGAAAATGTTCAGCTTCATGTTTTAGACACTAAAAAATCTAAACTTTGAAGCATAAGTGGGTATTTGCAAATATTTACATATACTTGAGCAATGGAGTTTTCACTACGAAATGATATTTTTTGATGAAACTCAAAAGGCAATTAAATTCTTCATAGGTTTTACGTTGGTTCAAAATAAACTAAAGATAAAAACCTTCCCTATATTTTCACCGGAAGAACGAAGCGCATCCCCTGGTTGAACGTTGGCGTCTACTTAAATTCATAATAGTGGTGCCGCGAGACGAGACATTTTCACTGTCGTTTCGTCAATCTTGACACTCGAGACGAGACGAGAATGAAGGGGTCTCGACTTTTAGTAAAAGAAACCCTCACCTTATAGATATAAATACATACGTCTTTCCATTTCTGTCGAAGGATATTACTGCATCAATAAGAGTATTCGGATTTATTTTATCAAACATTGCATTGTAAAAATTTACCAAAATTTTTATTGTTTTTAACACATCAGTATTTTTAAGAAAATGTCTTTTTTGTATTTTTTATTGATTTTAAATTTAGATTTTGGTTTTAGGTCTTTAAATATATTTTAAGTTTAGTAATAAGCATAATAGTAGCAATTTTTTACCTACATGATTAATGTCTCTGTGTATGTAGGGTGAGAACAAAAATAGATAAATAAATGGAATTGCTTGATTATTTTTAATTATTCTTAAATTTAGAGATGGTGAAATTTGAAAGTCAAATAATGCTCCATCAAATGTTAATAGTTTTGCAGCCCTTTTTTGATACTCCTTCTGTACACTTAATTCCCTGAAATTCACTTGAAAAAATCCTAGAATAGTTTGTCTTTAATTTTCTTCTCTTGAATTCTAAAGGCTCCTTAAAATGGAGTTGTGTTTAAAAATTACCATAACTCTTTTGTCTAAATGAGATCATTTTGTAATAAAAAATAAGAAAATGAACAATTCTAAAAAATTAGGCATTTAGCTATTTGAAATATTAAAAATATGGAAAAATTATAGAAAAAAATCTAACACCAATCCAAAAGATTTCAGATGTTTGACAATATTAATATTCTTTTTATTATTATTAATTAGCTCGATAAAGTAATTTATGTAACCAAATGCACAAGTTTCTATTTGAATCGCAATCACAGAGTGAAAAAAAATACCTTAATGAAATAGTTGCATGTAATATTTTGTCTACGATCATGTTATTTTACAAGAAAAAATAAGTAACTTGCGATAATTTTTATCCAGATGGTTGATTTTATACGGAAACATGGAAATAAATCAAAAGTATAAAAAATAAACTAGATGCTTCTTAGATTTCCAATAATGTTATCTACGAACGCATTTTTCTTGTAACTAGTTCGCAATACAAGCAAAACTTCAGATACAATTTGAAATTTATATTTTAAGTGTATATTTAATTTGAAATGTTTCCGCAAAAACTATTACATATCTAACATTGTATGGATTAAAGTGTATTATTTAGTATAATAATAATTTGATACAGTCTACTGACATGCCGGGGGTCATGATTTTTACACGATGCAATCTACTGGAACTATCCAGGTTTTTAAGCTTATATGATTTTAGCTATCTAATAATTTTAATTAATTTTCAAATAAATAATGCTAAAATAAAACGCAAAAACCTCTAACAAGCCACAACAAATCGAATTTGACGTTTGGATGCTTTAAAAAGCACTTGATTAAAAAATATACAGATCTAAAGCCTACTTTCCAATAGCGGCAAACCGTACAGAATAACCCGTCAATGAACTAAACAGTATTTTTAGTTCATTGTGACCCCTTTATGACATTTCATTTAATGATTTTATTGTAATCACACTTTTTATAAAAAGATATTTTATGCAAGGATATGAATGAAATCTTGTATACTTTATATAACGATGGAAAGAAATATATAATTTTTGCTTCACTGGTCAAACAAACTGGGGGGACAATCATAATTTAATCGAGGAAACTTTCAAAACAAAAATCTATATTCAACTGACTATTTATTATTTTCACAACTTTCGAGAACATACAAAAACTTAATAACATGTCACAAATCGTTTAAGCTCTTCCCCTCAAAAGGGCCATTTATTGCGATATTATATTTGTCGCGAAATTGAAGGTATCGGCACAAAAACAGATAAATTATTCTTGTGGTATCAGCAAATATCTACTATTTGGTGTCTGCCTATTTTGGTCAAGATTACCTATACCCGGGAGAAAAGTTGGGGTCACTTATAAATGCCATTTTTTTTAAATATTGAAATATTTATTATTTAGCATAAAAATGCAGCTCCTATACCAAACACCACACTGTTACAACAGGTAACAAAAATAATTATCAAACAATTATTTTATCAATTTATTAGCAATTTATTTAATGACATGCTGAAGTACACACTCAGCAAGATGTTTGATGGAAAGTCTACAATCAGCATTGTTATGTCATAAAAAAAATTATTTTATAAACACTGAAATTGTATGTAGTGATAAATTGTCACTATTCAAACTTATCAAACAAAGGGTTAGGAAACTTTTCAAACAAAAGGTTTAGAATGCATTTTCTAGGGACTAGGAGGTGCGATAGAGTAGCAATTTGTAAACGCGTGTTGATACAGTATGAGTGTTTATAGCTAAAACTTCATCTTTAATGAATAAATTTATTCGACCTTTAACCGGATAAGTTAACATACACAAAGTCGAGACGAGACGAGACAAGGCCCTGGTCTCGTCTCAACCAACATTTCGAGAGAGATTAGCCAACGTGTCGAGACGAGACAAGATGAAGCCTTACACGCCTCGCAAAAATACGTTTTTCCTTCAGTTCTGAGAAAGAATGTTATTAATTATTAACAGAATGAGTGAATCGTATGAAAACCATGTAAGCTTGTCAATAAATTATTAAAAATGTATTTTGTAAGTAAGAAATGTAAACAATTGACCGGCTTAAAAATCGATATGATTGTTAATATTTTTACGTAAATAAAAAAGTCATGGTTTCATGGTTGGCTGCAATTATTTCTCATACAACTAAATTAATTTACACGGAAGTTATGCCGCGATAATCGAAATTATGTTTGTAATTTTTTTCACTCAACGAATATTTATACTAAAAATAATAAGTCTAAGTGAGTTTAGGTAAAAACAGCATTTTCATTTTTTCTCGAAACTGGAAGAAAACAAACAAATGTTGGAATAACTCATATTTCAAATAAATGTGTGACGTAAAAAAATACAGAAAAGTAAATTTATAAACGTCATCATTTTCTTCTAGGTATAAAACTGTTTGGTCCACACTGCAGATAGTTTTTAATTATCACAAACCCTTTTAAGCAGTGTAGATTTCATTCACAATGCCAAAATCATGGATTCTAGTTGCAAAATCGAAAAATGAAAAATGTACAATCAAAACGCAAAATTTTGGCATTTGAACATGAATTAGTTTTGTAATAATTACCAACGAATTGATTTTAAAACGACTTCAAAAAAGGAGGAAGTTCTTAATTCGATCCTATATATTTTGTTTATGTATGGACACACCGATTTCTCCATGACTGACCAATGATGAATTTTTCACGAAGTAATCAAAATAAAAATTGGCAAAATGAAGCCATTGTTTCTGCTAGAGAGTTTTCACGATCACTTAAAAAGGCATTAAGAGATTGTCTTAAAATTTCTTGCCTAAAGTGTAATTGACGAAAATAGTAATTTGTACAAAATCCGACCTGAGGGGATGTATTTTCTCGCCAAGTTATTTCAGTTACTATAATTATGTTTGACAATTAGTATTGCTGATTCTCTATAAATATGTATGGTCAAGAACAAATGGCATTGTTTAGATAGTATTAGTTACCGTGATTTTATATGCAATGGACCCCAACACTTGTTTATTTTATTAGGGACGTTCAAATTTTTAAGCTGGAATTGTGCCCTGAGAACTTTGAAACTGACCCTATAAAGTTTCATATAAATAGATTGCAATAAATTTAATCTTGGTCGTATATATTTTGTTTAATTTTTTTTAAACGTCTTTTTTCTTTATTTTCTTTTAAACGCTTTTTGCCACTATACAGGGTAACTCTAGGGGTATGAAGCAGACCCGAAAAAAAGAAAATATTTTTACTTCCCTCGTAAGAACTTCCCATTTTAGGGTCCCTAGATGCCAAATATCTGTATGTCTGTTCGCGGCTTAACTATTTAAAGTGTTTAATAAACTTATTATTATTTATTTATTTTTCATAACATTATTTACGTAGTCTCTAAAAAATAAATTATGACCATTATTATTTTCATCCATAAAAAAAGGTTTTAGTCAAGGAAATGGAACATTTTATTGGGCCGCCATTTTGTTTTGCCAAATAAGAGTCGCATTAAACGCTTATAAGTGTATCCCTTGATTTTTGTACAAAATTTCAAGTCAACTTGATTAAGTACTTTTTTGGTACTGAATGTTTAAACATTTTATTAGGCCGCTATTTTGTTCCGCCATAATAGACTAATACAAAAATTTTACCAGTTTATCCCTACATCACACTTTACTTTTGAGCAAATTTTGAAATCTATTCAGTAAGTAGTTTTTAATAATGGCTTTTTTACATTTTGTGACACCCGCCATGTTGTGCCGCCATTTTGATTTTTACCTAAATGTAACCATTTGACCCTTGATTTTTGACTAAAATTTGAAGTTAACCGGATAAGTAGTTTTTGAGGTATGCCTCGTACATACAGACCTAGAGACAAATCGACAAAACTGACGGAAATGGAAGAACGTGTTTCTTGGGGTCCAAGATACCGAAAACGCAAAGATCTATAAAAATCTCGGGAGATTTTTTCACGAACAAAACTTCCCTCTTAAATCAAGTGTGGAGGGTTGTTAAAATTTGGGACACTGTATATTGTCATGCTCTTTATTAAGAGTCAACATACGTTTGAAGTTTAAAGGTATTTTAAACCAATGTGTTTTATGAAAATCTCTCAGACATTTTTACAAAAATTAAAACAATGTCCCAAGTATCGAAATTATAAGATTTTAAAATAAAAAGTGAAAAATAAGGTGAAAATATATGGAAACTCCATTTAATATTATTCCAGAGCTAAAGTTAAAAAATGATAATTATCTAAAAAAATGTTGGGGGCAAATTGATTTAAAAGCCTCGCATTGCAAATCAAATTAATTTACCATGTTTTAAATTTCGCGGCCGTATGACATAATCTGGAACGACTCGCATCTTTGTTGCAAAACAAAAATAGGAAACCATTAAGCTAATATCCTCAGAATATTTCCAACGTACTAATGATAGATTTTATTTTTCGGTTATTTACCCTTAAGTCATACTTTTAAAAAGGGGTAATTTGGGCGAATTTAGTTGCTTCACATTTAAAAAAAAATGTCTAAAGGTTATATTGTGAGGATTTTTAAAAATAACGAGTGGGTTAAAAACCCATGTATTGAAAATTTTGGCTCCCCTAATAAAACTAGAAAAAAATAAAAATCCGTTTCGGGGAAAATATTCCATATTTTCCCACTTTGTAAAAGTTTGAAAAAAAACTTTCAAATTCAAATTGATCCTTATCCTATAGTTTGAAATATTACCGACAGGGACTAAAACAAACATTTCAAAAAAGACTAAACTTGATAAGAATTGCAGTATTGTTTTATAACCACTCCTAGTTAGAAATCATTAAAAACAGCATTTCTAATGTCTTACTGTTACGTATATATTGGCTAAAGTTGAAACTCGTAGCAGTATATTTTCTGGCATTAGCACATATTAAGAAAAACTTTACGAAAATATATCCCAGGCACGAAAACACACATCAGCCGATGATTACAGGCCAAATTCGTCGAACCTAAATCATCATAGACTTTGAAACCGGATGGAATTTATGAATGCAGCAACAGTTTTTGTTCCGTTGAACCACTTAGTACGAGTTCGTAGAAAGCTGCGAAACCAGGTATAAAACCAAATGATTTTTACCTGTATTTCCTCGTACTATTCCGAGACGTCCTTCGCTTCTCAAACACGCCAACCAGATTTCGGATATTACGGAGATAACACAGTTTTAAGAGGAAATGGTAACTGGCAGTCGTTGGTACCCAGTGGTGCAGGTACCGGATGGAGCTGTTCAATTATTACTTATTATAAGCGTATTTCAGTCACTTCCATCATGTCATCATAGTTTACATATTATGCGGAGTTAATACTGTTATAAATAAATAAGAACTGTATATATATATATATATATATATATATATATATATATATATATATATATATATATATATATATATATATATATATATATATATATATATATATATATATATATATATATATATATATATATATATATACATACAAATATATATATATATATATATATATATATATATATATATATATAGTGACTTTCTAGACCAATGGATCTATATTCTTAGGAGATTTTCTTGGGTTTTTGGTCTCAATTTTCTTTTTAAACTTGTTTATTCTTCGGGAAATCATTTTAATTTTTTTTAATTCCAAACGTTTCGGAGTCGATATGATTCCTACGGCATACATGTGCCAGACAACATTTTTAAATGGGTATGTATTGTAGCATCCCATATATTTTATAAATTTTAAGTGTTATGTGACCCATTTCCGAAACTACCTTCTTAGTTTTAGTGACCTTTTTTAAGCTCCACTGATGAAGGCATTTTGGCCGAAACGTTTGGAATTAATGAAAATGAAAATGATTTCCGGAGAATAAACAAGTTTTGTTTTTTAAAAAAAGAAAAAGACCGTACTAATAATAGATTACGTCAGAAGTTTCTAGTAAGCGATCTGTGACTATTCAAACTATATTTATTTTAGGTCTCAATATTTCGTCAACGTTTATTGACTTCCTTAAGAGACAGCTACAAAAGATAAAATTTGCTTTAATTAACATGTCTAGGAGGAAAGTGAAAATATATATTAATGAGCAGTATAACTGTATATTTTCACTCTCCTCCTAGACATGTTAATTAAGACAAATTTTATCTTTTGTAGTTGTCTCTTGAGGAAGTCAATAAACGTTGACGAAATAACTCAAATAAGTAGTTTGAATAGTCACAGACCGCTTACTCGAAACTTCTAACGAAAACTGAAATTTATATATATATATATATATATATATATATATATATATATATATATATATATATATATATATATATATATATATATATATATATATATATATATATATATATAGCAAACAAAGTATGCTTGAAATTGGAGCATACGGATTATTTAAAAAAGTCACTTATAAGCTTAGTAATTTAGAATTTGAATAATGGTTAGATTTCCAAAGAAAAATGTTCGTAGTTATCGATGCCAAATATTTGAAGAAAATGTGCTCACTTAAAAACAAACTGAGAAAGTTCAAACCACAAACAAAAATTTCTTCGGAAGTCGAGAACATTGTAGAAAACCTTTCTTCTCAGTCCTTTAATAATAGAGAAATCGCCCTTTTGAATAAAGGTTTGAATTTTGCAGTGCCTCCAGTAAAAAATAGTTTACCAACTATTGTAGCGAATATCGAAAGTTCTATTCAATACGTGTCAGAGTCAACTAAGGGATTCATTAGACAGGCTTCCAGAAATCAAATCTCCAAAAACGTTGTTAACAACAAGTCAAAATATGTTTCTCATAAAAATAATGAAGTTATCCAGAGACTGAAGAAAAAAGAATGTTTTATTTAAAAGCTGACAAAGGAAATAAGGTTGTTATACTAGACAAAACAGATTATTTTGAAAGAGTAGACAATTTGATTCAAGCTGGTCCTTACGATTTGACTGAGAAAAACCAGTTAACAAAAATGATAACAGAAGTAAAAACTACCTTAAAACAGTGTAAAAACCTTGTGTCCAATAAACTTAAATTCAAACTAACACATAGTAACCCACAGTTATCTAAACTGTATTGCCTTCCCAAAATCCATAAACCTGGGAAGTTCATGAGACCTATTGTTTCGGCTGTTGGATCACCAACGTACAATATTTCAAAATGGTTAGTAGAAGAATTCAGCAAATTAAACATCTCGTACGATAACTTTGAGGTTACGTTAAAATTCTTAGATAAAATTAAGAATGTTCACTTAAAAGAAGGTGAAATTTTAATATCTTTTGATGTAAGCTTATTGTTTCCTAGTGTACCCATACCACTAGCTTTAGAGTACCTAAATGAACTACTTGAAATCAATAATTTGAAAAAAGAAATTATTGATGAATATTTGCTTCTCACAAAATTATGTATGAATGAAAAATTTTTTCAATTCAACAATAAATATTATAAACCACTTGAGGGAACTGCGATGGGCAATTGCTTATCTCCGTTCCTTGCAAATTTGTTTATAGGTAGATTAGAAACCCAATTCAAAAAAGAACTCAAGTATTTCCCAAGGGTGTGGTATAGATACGTAGACGATATATTTGCTATTTTTGATACTAAAACAGAAAATTTGGACACTTTCTTAGAAACATTAAACAATAAATATCCTTCCATTAATTTTACGTACGAAAAGGAGAACAATGGGTAATTACCTTTTCTCGACACAGTGGTTATGAGAAATAACGATAAATTAGAATTTGATATTTATAGGAAATTTATTAATACTGATAGGTATATAACATCCGACTCATTTCATTGCCGTCAACACAAAATGGCAGCATTTCATTTCTTAACTCACAGGTTAGTCAATTTTCCATTAAGTAAAGAACGTTTTAACAATAAAATGAATCGGTTTAAAAATATAGCTAAAAGTAATGAATATAATGATAATTTTGTACATAAATTAATAAATAGACATAAGCATAAGAAAATGTTAAAAGATGCCACTACTCTTCAAACACCTGTGGCTCCCAATAAGTTCATAGTAATCCCATTTGATCCCAGATATACGAGAGGTCTAGAAAAAGTCATTAAAAACGAAGAACAGTTTGAAAAATCTCCTTGGAAACCCTAAAGACAAAGTCGACTTGAAGGAGAGGAGTGGCATCTATGAAATTAGCTCCATAAACATTCGTTTCAAAAAACACATGGCACATTTAAAATACGGAAGAACAGAAAAGTCAAGCGTTGCCCAACATACTTTCGAAAACAATCACCAAATAGGAATAAATAATCTTAAGTTGATTAAAAATGTATCTAATAATAGATTATTAGATACATAGATCAATAGATTATTAGATACATACACTATAAATAGTCTCAGTTAGGATAAGTTACTTTAGTTTATATTATCTGCTGATGATGCTAACTTGGTTAGCAAAACGCGCGTCCAGAACGTAACAAGTTGTGGTGTAGTGTGGTTAGAACTCTTGTATTTAGATATATCTTCCACCACAGGTTCCAGTGTTAGGATTATACTTTATCTAAAATTTCTTATATTAATATTTATTTCTAAACCCACCCAAGAAGGTAACTGCCTGTACTCTTTTAGAAGACAAACGTTTCGGCACGTCTCATTCCTTAAAAATTAGATTGGAGAACACAAACATTTAGAATTGTTTCTATTGAAATCACCGTTACATGCTTGCCGTACGGAGTATTTCGAGTGGAATTACACCTCGTTTTGTGGCAGTTGCTTGTCGTATTGATTGTTTTTATTGGAATGAAAAAAGGAACCATTTTATATTAGGTGTATGGAATGAAGCATTTAATTATATTTTATTATTTATTATTATAAATAGTCCCTCTATAGGGTGTTACTTTATTATTATTTTTTTATGTTTTTTAATTTAATTTTAACTATGACAAAAATTTCGGAACATGATTATTTTATTACGTTATAATATATTTGGTTTAAGTTTTTTATTTCAGTTCTATCATTTACTGAATTTTTATGTTGTTTAATATAGAGCATTTCTAAGAATTCCCTTTCGATTTGGTTGGTTTCCGTTTTTAATATTTTTGTGTCTTCATAATTAAACTTATGAGATGTTTCAATTTCATGTTTGTTAATGATAGCTGACAGAGCAATAAAATTAAGTAATATAACTTATCAACCACAAGCAATAAAAAAGGCAAAAAATACTTTAATTCAGAATAGTTACTCAAAAAAACTAATAAATTCAATATTTAACTCTAGATTACATCAAACGAACAATCCCATCAAAACGTACCAGCCGGAAAAACTACAGATAGAAACAACAATATACATATAGGGTCTTTCAGAAAATATTCAAATGATTTTCAAAGAACAAAACATAACGGTATGCCACAAAAGTTAAAACACTCTTCAAAAAAAATTTTAGTTCTTTTGAAACACCGTCCCCAACCAATCAAAAAACACATACTATATACCAAATACCTTGTAAATATTGACCAGGAATATATATAGAGCAAACTACTCAATATCTTAAAAACCGCTTAAAATGGGCATAAATATGATAAAAAAATAATACTTTATTAATCAAACATAAAATTGAAACATCACACAAATTTAATTATGAAGACACAAAACAATTAAAAACGGAAACCAACCAAAAAAAGAGAATTCTTAGAAATGCTCTGTATTAAACAACATAAAAATTCAGTAAATGATAGAACTGAAATAAAAAACTTAAACCAAATATATCGTAATAACATAATCACGTCATAGTTAAAATTAAATTAAAAAACATAAACAAATAATAATAATGTACCACCCTATAGAGGTACGATTTATAATAATGAATAATAAAATATAATTAAAGGCGTTATTCCATACACCTATAGAAATAGTTCTATAGAAAACCATTTAATAATACTGTTCTTTTAGTTTCAGTCAAATAGCACTGATGAAAGCATATTTGCCGAAACGCTTGCAAGAAAACAAAATAAAAATGATTGCCAAAAAATAAACTTGATTATTTTTCCAAAAAAAAGTTTTGAGACCTAAAAACCAAAGAACGTATATTTATATTGTTGTTTTGGTTTTATTCTTCGACCTACCAATATAATATTTCTTTCTTTCAATAAGGATTTCTTGGTTTTAGGTCGTATTATGTTAAATCAAATTAGATCACAACAGCTTTAAATAATTTTCTTTACTTGACTTTTCGACCATTTTTAGGCCTTTTTCAAAAGTCTACAAATTTTAAGAAATTTTTATTTTCATTTTAAATTAAACAATGTAAAATATTTTATCTTAAACCTAACATTAGTCTCTAATAATAATATTTCAATACTAAATAACGATTTTCTCTTTAACATATTTGACTAACAATTTACAAAGTACAACCGATTAACATAAAATTTTATTCAACACTATCAATTTATGGGTACTGTACAACTCATAAGTAGGTTTTACTTAAGTTCTTTAGATCTTCTTTGACGTTTATAAAAAACTGGTCAAAGAAAATAAAAAAAAACACAAATATTCTTAAAAAACAATCCAAATCTTCGAATTTTAAAAGCAGATAAAACAAATAAAACTGTGATTATGGATTCAGGAGAATACAATAAAAAAATTATCGACATTTTAAATGATAAAAAAATATACAAAGAAATTAAAGTAGATCCCACAAATCAATACCAAAAAAAGAACAACGAACTAATAAATTCTTAGGAAAATAAACTGTTTATTTCGCCAGACACGGCAAAACAGTTAGAAATTCGAAATGCAATATCCCTAAAATGTATGGTCTTCCAAAGTTACATAAGAGTGGTTCACCACTTAGGCCTATGCTATCATGTGTTCAGTCTCCATTTAATCCACTTTCAAAATTTCTAAAAAACAGTCTCAGTAATATTGTACATAAAAATAACTATTATATTAAAGATTCCCGACAATATAAAGATAAAGTACAATGCATTAAAAAACCAGATAACTATAAATTTGTAATGTGATTTCCTTATACTCTAACGTACCTCTTTCAGTAGCTACAAACATTATAGAAAAAAAGTTGGACGAAATAAAACATATGCTGATATTTCTAAACACGAATTTAAAAAGGCCATTGAATTAACATTAGATTCTACATACTTACAATAATGTTTTTAAAGAAACTAGATAGATTAGATATGGATGCCTCCATTTCAAGCGTTGGAGGATTTGTGGGAAACTAGTTTGCAAAAGATAGATTTTGAGTTTCCATTTTTTTTTATAGATACGTAGATGACTGTACCACAGCGATTCCCAAAAACCAGGTTGAAAACTTAGTAAAACGTTTTAAAGTTATCACGAGAAATTACAATTTACTGAAGTCGAAAAAAATAAAAAGTCAACTTTTTAGATATAACTCTACATAATAGAACATGACAACTGAATGGTATGTAAAAAACATGGTCTTCTAGATATCTTAACTTCAACTCCAACTGCCATCAATAATGCAAAGCAAGCACTTTTGGAGAAGAGTTATCCGCTAAAACTTATCAATAAAATATGTAAGGAAAGAATATATAAATCAACCAAGTATTATCATTACCATTTATAAATGGACTCCACAACAATTCCGACATCCTTTCGAAAAACATAACATAAAAGTATGCCACAAGGGATACAAGTTATTGTCTATTGGTATATATTAAAAGTTAAGAACAAAAACATCCAAAAAAAAATTATTTATGAAATTCCATGTAAAGAATGTAACAGGGTTTATACTGGACAAACAGGACCGTATCTGCTGAAAAGTAAAAGGGGCATAAGTACAAAATGGGAAATAGTTGACACCACACGAGAAATCGCAAAAACATACTTTCAATTTTAACGACACTAAAATATTACGGTACGAACCAAACAAAAAGAAACGAGAGTTCCTCGAAATGGTAGCAATCCAAAAAAACACCAATGCTGTAAAGGACAAAGCCTTAAGTAAAACGTACTTATCAGTTCTATAGCACTCACTTATTGATAGTGCTGAATATCATTTTAATATGTTAATCTAGTGTATTTTGTAAATTATTGTTCGTCAAATATGTTATGGCGTAAAGTCCTTATGAACTTACCAATACATGCGAACGGCAACCAGTCATCTTTTCGGAGAGCTGTAGGTTGCAGGTTCTCGGGTACACCTTTCGAAATTAAAATGGGCGCCACCTAATTGACTGTGACTCAATTAGGAAGAAATCTATATTGATATTTAAATGCAGACAAAATAAAGATTTGGAGGACTTTTCAATAAAACACTATATAAAGTGCAGACTGTCAAATTTTAATGATCACCTTGATCTTTTGTTCTTTTTTTAAGAGTTGTTTTATAAAATAATTTTTGACATGTGAAATTTAGCTTACATTTAAAAATTCAATTGACATTAAGATATAAAAAAAATAAATCAAGAAAATGTAAAATATATATAAAATATATCAAATATGTGAAATGTGATAGAACGTTATTACCATTATATCATCAACCTGTGAACATCTGGCGAAATGTCATGACACAAATATGTAAATATGAAAATTAAATTAAATAGCGCACAGGGAATCAAAAATTCATGAATTTTCTTTTACCACACTGCCGCAAGGAAAAAGTTATAAAAGTATAAAGTATTTCGCCAAGGCTGTTTTACAAAAAAGAGGTTACTTACTTCCTTTCTGCTACCTTATATAAAATTTATAAATATAAAAATTAAGAATTAATTCCTCGTACTCTTACAGGAAGGAACTCCAAAACCATTGTAGAACTCTTGGTTTATGTACCCCAAAAATTACACCATAAACTTGTAACTATATCCCAAAACCATATCCTGAATTCTTAACCTGAAACCCTACAAACTATTGTTTGTCTTAAAATAAAATCGACACGGAATGTGCAAAAACAAGTTATTTACAACAAAACTATTCAAAGACATTGCCTTACCTCTAGTCATCTAGAGGGCTCTTTCGACGCCAACGGTCACCAATAAAGGGAATTTCCAGATATCTAGAAAGGCTTCTCGAGGACCGACAGCCAAAAACGAAATTCAGGACGCCATTCTGTTTATAAAAGATAATTGCGAATTAGCTCACAGCAGGAAACTAATTTGAAACTCGACTTGATCAAAATTTAGGGCCAGATGATGTCCATAAATAGGCCTTAGGCTTTCAACAGCACTGCACTTTAAAAGAAATTACACATGACATACTTTCCGTACTTTAAAAAATTGGTCCATTAAGCCACTTTTATAAAGCCGGACACATGTTGCACCTCTAAAGACAGCCAATAGAAAGTGGCGAGAAAATCAGCTCCAGAAAATTCAAAGAAGTTTGACATTCCCCTCCATCATTCTTCCTCACTTCAGACTTATGCCAACCTAATGCCATAAAATAAAATAATAATTACAGTGGAGTTCACTGCTGGCGCCACTAGTATAATGGAGTAACAACCCGATAATATTCGGTGTCCCCCGAATAGAGCTGGCGAACTGCCCCTGAGCAGAACCAAAATCGTAACTGAAATACAAAAACCAAACATTGTCAAAACTGGCTGGATGCCGAAAAATAAGAAACCAATGAAACCATAGTGACAGAAAAAAAAGGCAGACAAATTCCGAATATTTGCAACCAAAACAAAAACAAATTTCTTTTGTCTTAATTTAGAGAAGTTATGAATAAAACATATTGAGGTATGTAAAATGTAATTTACATAAGTCTTGATATTTTAAAGGTTATATTTAACTGCAAAGTTATAATGTTCAATTTTGTTTCAGATTACTAATTGGCTTAAAATAATGAAAAACCATTAGCAAAATGTTCATTAAACATTCCATACAAAGCAAACATAAAGAAAAGCAGCTTGGATAAATGAAAACAAAAAGCTATGCAAACTGAAACTTTCTAATAGTTCAAGTGTTCTAAAAGTGTTAAATTAATATTTACAAGAAAGAAGAGAGTAAATATGTTTATCATAATTCATGTCAGTGAAATGGACTGAAAGAAGAAACCAAAAAAACAGAATATTTTATTGTAAATAAAAAAATTGTTATTTTCATTAATAAAGAAGGCCGGTATCTTATTAACTAAAACTGATTATATATTCAAAATATGTCACTTTCAATAGTAACACCCTATTAATAAAGATTCTATTAACTTTCTTTTATAAAGTGTATGATATGTAAATTTGGAAAAATCCAACTCGTAGAGTTATTCGACGGGATGGTGATAGAACACTGTGTGAAAATCAGTAACTATATAACTAGCCAAATTTTGTAACTGCCTCACTGTTACTATAAACTAAATAATTATACATAAATTTGAAAATGTTATAATGTCAGGGTGAAAATTGTTATTTAGTATTAAAATTTTATTATAAAGACTAAGGCTACGTTTAAGGTAAGATATTTTACATTGTATAATTTAAAATGAAAATTAAAAATTGCTAAAATTTGTGAACTTTTAGAAAGGCCTAAAAATGGTCGAAACGTCAAGTAAAGAAAATTATTCAAAGCGGTTGTGATCTAATTTGGTTTAACATAATACGATTTAAAACCAAGAAATCCTTATTGAAAGAAAAAAAATTGGCAATTTCAAAGTTTTCTATTCCGCGTCCGAATAGAGACTGGGAGATAATACTGTTTACTATCCATGAATCATGGTATTTTGTATAACCTAATTTTTTTTTATTATTTTTTTAATTATTATTTCAGTACGACCAATAATATGGAGTTTTTTTTGTATATGATTTAGTTACGTTTATTCTGATAGGGAAACAATTATGAAATAAAAATTATTGATTTTACTTGTATTAATAGTTTACGTATTGTAAATATAGAATAGTGTACTCAATATGTATAGCCGTCTGGGAGCACACACATACTCGTGCAAATTTAGATACACTTCCTATGTAA